>JAAQRG010317001.1:0-12500 GCA_011634625.1 Babylonia areolata | reverse complement strand
TCAGGAAACACAGGGCGCGGTGAGGGGGGGAGGGGGTGCGGCTAGAGGGGTGGGGGAGGATGTGACGTCAGAAGCCTGGGAGAAGAAAGGTGGGGGTGGGTATGGTGGTGGTATGGGGTTGGAGTGGAGGGTGAGGGTTGTATGTGGTTGGGAATTGGTGATGATATGAGGGGTGGAGGGACTGTATGGTGGTGGCATGGAGTGGGGCGGGGGGGGTGAGTAGTGAGTGGTGGGTGTGGTGGTGGTATGGGGTGGTTGGGTGATGTGTGTGTGTGTGTGGTGATGGTATTGGAGTATTGATGAGGGATGAGGGGGGGGTGCGTGGGGGTGGTGAGGGGTGAGTGGGGGGATGGGGGAGGGGTATTGGGGTATGGATGAGGGATAGGGGGGGGGTGATGGCTGAGGGAGGGTATAATGATGGCATTGAGGTATGGATGAGGGATAGGGGGTGATGGGTGAGGGACGGTATAATGATGGTATTGACGTATGGGTGAGGAATAGGGGAGTGATGAGTGAGGGAGGGTATAATGATGGTATTGAGGTATGGATGAGGGGATAGGGGGGTGATGGGTGAGGGAGGGTATAATGATGGTATTGAGGTATGGATGAGGGATAGAGGGGTGATGGGTGAGGGAGGGTATAATGATGGTATTGAGGTATGGATGGGGGGTGAAGGGTGAGGGAGGGTATAATGATGGCATTGGGGTATGGATGAGGGATAGGGGGGTGATGGGTGAGGGAGGGTATAATGATGGTATTGAGGTATGGATGAGGGATAGGGGGTGATGGGTGAGGAAGGGTATAATGAGGGTATTGAGGTATGGATGAGGGATAGGGGGGGGTGATGGGTGAGGGAGGGTATAATGATGGTATTGGGGTATGGATGAGGGATAGGGGGTGATGGGTGAGGAAGGGTATAATGAGGGTATTGAGGTATGGATGAGGGATAGGGGTGATGGGTGAGGAGGGTGTAATGATGGTATTGAGAGTATAGATGAGGGATAGGGAGGTGATGGGTGGGGAGGGTATAATGATGGTATTGAGGTATGGATGAGGGATGGGGTGGGGGGTGATGGGTGAGGGAGGGTATAATGATGGTATTGAGGTATGGATGAGGGATAGGGGGGTGATGGGTGAGGGAGGGTATAATGATGGTATTGAGGTATGGATGAGGGATGGGGTGGGGGGTGATGGGTGAGGGAGGGTATAATGAGGTATGGATGAGGGGTGGCAGATGATGCGTGGGTATGGTGATGGGTGAGGGGGGGCGGTGAGGGGGGGGGGTATTGGGGTATGGATGAGGGGATAGGGGGAATGAGGCTATAACTTAGATTACAATATCAACATAGATCGTCAAATACAATAAGCATCTGAAGTGTAAATGTTAAGCAATGTGTTTTTGAAAAGTGTTTGTGTGATTGATATAAATGTGACTTACCCATTCAGTTAGGGGCTTAGGCCTAAATCTGAACAAACCATTTCGTATTTCGTATTTCGTCTCTCTCTCTCTCTCTCTCCCTCATGTGTGTGTGTGTGTGTGTGTGTGTATGTGTGTGTGTGTGTGTGTGTGTGTGTGTGTGTGTGTTGGGATATTCGGGAAGTGTACAGCATGGTGCGTGGAAATGACAGAGGCTGAGCACAAACAACAGTGAAGATGCAGAAAAGACAAGCCATCATCATCATCATCATCATCATCAAACACTTTTTCTTCTTCTTCTTCTTGTAAATGGCGCTTCCTAGTTTTTCTTTAAAATACACGTTGTAATTTCTTTGACTTTATTAGAAATCAAGCTGCTAAGTGTTTATCATTTTCCTATTTTAATCCAACCTTTTTACTTTAAAAACTATGTTCATATACCTGATAGACTCAAGGCTGAGAGAGTGTGTGGTGTGAGTGACGGGCTTTTGAATGAGCATGTCATTTCCAATTGGATTAATAAAGATGCATTGTATTGTGTATTGTATTGTATTCTTCTTCTTCTTCTCCTCCTCCTCCTCCTCCTCCATTCATTTCATCATATTCTTTCTTCCTTTTCTTCTTTCCCTCTTTCTTGTCTTCGTTCCATCCTTCCTTTCGTTTTTAACTTTTCTTTCTTTCATTCCTTCTCTCCTTCTTTTCGTTCCTTTCTAAACTCTGTCTTACGTTCTTCCTCTTGGCTGCGTCTGTGGAACATCCAACAGGAATATCGATTCAGCTGCTCTCCCTCCAGTTCTGCTGATGGCGTTTCCGTGAGGGCGCTGGAAGGGGAGGGGAGGGGGGGATAGTGAGGAGGTGTTGGTGGAAAGAAAAAAAACAACCCCCCCTTCCCCTCCCCCCCCCCCACCCCCCACCGCCCCTACCTCCTCCCTTCTCCGCTCTGTCCACCACCCACCCCCTTCCCACCCACCCACCCACCATCACCACCTGTACCCCCTTTCCCTGCCAGTCCACGCCCATTCCCATCCACACACCCCGCCCCTATCTCTCTCTGCCTGGATGTGCGGACACTCACTGCCACGGGCGGGTATCAAGTTCGGGGATCATATCAAATGGGATAACACGGGCCTTCGTTTCTTTCTTCTGGACAAAGTCTGAAAATGTAATAGTAGTAGAAGGAGTAGTAGTAGCAGTAGTAGTAGTAGTTTCTCAAGGAGGCGTCACTGCGTTTCGGACAAATCCATATACACTACACCACATCTGCTAGGCAGATGCCTGACCAGCAGCATAATCCAACGAACTAAGTCAGGCCTAGAGTGTATGCAAATATATTTCTGTACCAATCAGAGTGGGTTTCTCAGAGGACAACACTCTCGTTGCCATGGGTTCTTTGTCAGTGCGCCAAGTGGGTACTGCACATGGGATCTCAGTTTATCGTCTCATCCGAACAACTAGACGCTCAGTTTGATTTTTCAGTCAAATTTGGGAGAAAGGGAGAGAGCGGGGTTCGAACCTATACCCTCACGGACTTTGTATTGGCACACTAGCGTCTTAACCATTCTGCCACCTTCCTACCAGTCGTAGTAGTAGTAGCAGCAGCAGTAGTAGTAGTAACAGCAGTAGTTTAGTTGTTGTTATTGTTGCTGCTGCTGCTGCTGCTGCTGCTGCTATCATCATACTCATACTGGACGATGACTCTCAAACTAGGAGGCAAGAGTGCCACTGGCTCTTAGTGCTGCAGCCTTGGGGGTTAGTTGACCTCTGGGAACCAACGCCGACTGTCCTAAAACCCTCTTGGCCGAGAAATGGGGGCTGCAACTTGGGCAAGACACTCTCCACTATAATAAAATTCTAGCCCAGCTGAGTGGGACAGCAGTTGCCTCCTCTGCTGTTCTGATGGTCATGGTTGACAGAACATCATACAGAAATACAGTATTATTAATGGTATCATATTATTATCGTTATTATTGTTGTTGTCGTTGTTGTTGTTGTTGTTGCTAAGAAGAGGCACGGATCGCTTCCATCGCTGCCGCTTTGCCCAGGTGTGTCGGACAGTCTCCGCACCAGTGAGTGTTGCAGTGGGAGTCAGACCTCTGTGCTCAGTCCCTGTTGTCCCAACACACACGTCACTTTCGGTCCGGCTTCACAGCTTCATCTTCCACCACCCTGACATGGCCCGTCGCGGTCCTCTGAGCAATAAGCGACATGATTTTTTTTTTGGGGGAGGGGCGTTTTCTTTCTTTCTTTGCTGTTGTTCTTTTTTTAATCTGAAGAACTTGTAATGACCTTTCCTTTTAAGTGAAGGCTGGACAGCTTGCACTGTTTTGTTGGAAGATCTGCCGTCAAAGCAATTTAAAGAGATGGCAGTGTTAAATATCTCCATATTCGGCCTTTATCACCATCATTATCATTATGACGCAATTTGCGTTATAAACGCCTAAGCTGCAGCAGCTCTTGCAATTGATGACGATGATGATATGACGATGATGATGGTGATGATGATGATAATGATTACGACGACCACGACAACGAAGACAATGATGATGAGGAGGAGGAAGATGATGGTGATGATGATGACGATGATGATGATGATGATGAATTCAAGGCACCACTCTGTCATTTATCTCCATCTCAATCCGGCCTCCAAAGAGCGGAAACAAAAACCAAAGTTATGACCGTTTAATTTACCACCAACACGTGCCCTGTGAAGATTAATGTAAAACAGACAGGCAGGCGTCATTTGCCATCAAGCAATGAAGCAGATACTTTGAACATATAGCAAAGAAACGTTAACCGTGAAAGAGAACGCCCTCTCTGTCCACAGAGAATTGTGTGTGTGTGTGGAGAGACAGACAGACAGACAGACAGACAGAGAGATGGGGGGCGGGGGGGGGGGGTGAGACAAACCGACAGAGGCAAAAGCAGGTAACAGTTTCAAGGCGTCAAAACGTGCGGATTGATCCATATACGCCACACCACATCTACGTTGTTTTGGGTTTTTTTCTTTAAAGATGCATAAGCCTGACCAAAGAATAAACCTCTTGCGCTGGACAAACAGGAAGAAGGACTGCTACCACTACTACTGTTGCTGCTGCTGCTTCTCCTCCTCCTCCAACAACTACTACTACTACTGCTTCTACTTCTTTTTCTACTACTACTTCTACTTCTTCTTCTTCTTTTTCTACTACTACTTCTACTTCTTCTTCTTTTTCTACTACTACTACTACTACTACTTCTTCTTCTTCTTTTTCTACTACTACTACTACTTCTTCTTCTTCTTCTTCTTTTTCTACTACTACTACTACTACTAACTACTACTAACTGCTACCACCAGCACCACCATCGCCGCCACATTACCATCAGCCAGCAACACAAAATAACAAGCACCCCCGCGGGCCATGAGATGATTTAATATATCATGCAGGCTGCATCATTATGACCTTTCAGCTGAGTGTACTAATGACTGTTCCATGCTCATGTGCATCGGAAACAACAGCTTGACAAAAAAATGCGTTTGAAACGTCGATGTTTCAATCAAAAGGACACTATTATTCGATGGTATCTTCTTCTTCTTCTTCTTCTTCTTCTTCTTCTTCTTCTTCTTCTTCTTCTTCGTTCCTCGGCTGTGACTCCTAAGTTCACTCGTATGTACACGAGTGGGCTTTTACGTGTATGACCGTTTTTACCCCGCCATGCAGGCAGCCATACTCCGCTTTCGGGGGTGTGCATTCTGGGCATGTTCTTGTTTCCATAACCCCCCGAACGCTGACATGGATTACAGGATCTTTGACCTGCGTATTTGATCTTCTGCTTGCGTATACACACGAAGGGGGTTCAGGCACTGGCAGCTCTGCACATGTGTTGACCTGGGAGATCGGAAAAATCTCCACCCTTTACCCACCAGGCGCTGTCACCGAGATTCGAACCCGGGACTTTCAGATTGAAAGTTCAGCGCATTAACCACTCGGCGAAAGCGCCCGTCATTCAATGGTATAAAATAAAAAACCCAGTTGTGGTTTTCCATTGTAACAAAAATAGAAATGCACGAGCAAGAAAGCAGCGCTGCTTATGAATGGTGGTCGTTACACTGGCTGTTGGCAGCAAATTCAGCGTCTTTTTACCATGCCCCAAAGAAAAGAAGAAAGTGCCGGTCTCTGTGGTCCCTAACGTTCGGTGAAGCCTGCACAACACCCCCCCCCCCCCTGTCCCTCCCGCCCTGTGTCCAAAGGGCGGGGCAGAAGGCGTCAATCAGATCCTTCCCCCGGGGGGATGCCTACAAACAGCGCGAAATTAGTGCAGATCTTCATTGTAAAGGCCGTGAAAGGAGCGGTGTACATTGATTTGTCCTCCCTTTTCCTGCCAACAAACGGCCGGTGATTTCTTCAGGCAGCGGGCTCAGCAGTCACGTGACGTCAGGTTGTTGTGCCTTTTGTTGTGTCCTGTCTTGTGCTGGGGATGGAAACCGGACGGACAACATCTCTCTTTCTGTTTCTCTTTCCGTTTGTGTCTGTCTGTCCGTCTTTCTTAAATTCTCTCTCTCTCTCTCTCTCTCTCTCTCTCTCTCTCTCTCTCTCTCTCTCTCTCTCCATGTTACTCTCTCTCTTCTGCACCTCCCTTCCAAACTATCTAGCCCCTTTTTTTTTCTCTTTGTGTGTATTTGTCTCTCCCTCTCTCTGTCTGTCTCTCTCTCTCTCTCTCTCTCTCTCTCTCTTACTCTCTTTTTGGGCCAAGCTTTCTTTGTCAGTGACTCTCTCTCTCTCTCTCTCTCTCTCTCTCTCTGCCAAGCTTTCTATGTAACTCTCTCTCTCTCTCTCTCTCTCTCTCTCTCTCGCTCTCTCTCTCTCTTTGTGTCAAGCTTTCTATGTAACTCTCTCTCTTCTCTCTACACCTACCTACCTATCTATCTATCTATCTATCTATCTATCTATCTATCTATCTATCTCTGTGCCAAGCTCTCTATGTAAGTCCCTCTCAGTCTGTCCGCCTGACTCTCCCTTTCTCTATCTTTCTCTCTCTCTATGTCTGTGTGTGTGGGGTTTTTTTTATCAAGACCTCTGTGTTGTTCTGTAAGTTATTACCGAAGTCTAGCAACAAGGCTGTCGGTCAATACTTCAGAAGCCCAGCGATTCCAGCACTGTGGCTGAGCTGTCCTGGTAACCCTGACTTGCAGGGAGGGTAGGACGTGTGTGTGTATGTGGGGGGGGGAGGGAGGGGGAGGGGGGAGGTCTTTGTTTGACTTGCAAAGACTTGCATCTTTCTGGCTGGCTGGCTTTGCGGATCACCAAAGCTTTGTCTCTGTGTCTTTGTATCTGTTTCTGTCTTTGGCTGTCTTTGTGCATGCGTGTGAATTACTGCTTTGAAAGCGCTTTGATTTGTCTCTGCACAAGATTCAGCGCTATATGAATACTAATCATTATTATTATCATTATCATCATTATCATTATTATCATTATTTGTCTGTCTGTCTGTCTCTATTTCTATCTTGTCTCCACATCCCTCTCTCTGCTTGTCTGTCTCTCTCTATCCCTTTTTTTCTGCCCCATCATCTGCACCGTTTCACTGGAATCACTCCCACGCCGCTCATTTCGAGTTCCCCCCTTGCACGGCCACACCCGGGTTCGTCTGTCACAATCCCTGCGTCGGCAGTCCGCAAGGGACCATCCATGTTAGGTCGCCAGAAGGCCAGGCACCAGAAGAGACCCTGCACTGCTGCTGAGTCAAGTCGATGGTGTTCAGTAGTATTTGTTCTAATCTAACGTACTAAGGACACTACCTACTAAGCCCCCTACTGACCACAATAATGGCTTAGTCGCGGAGCCAGACTGAGTGAGCGTCTTCCCCAGAGTGGAGACCGCCACCACTGACGTCCCTCCAGCAACAGTCCCCCATGAATCCGCCGACACTGAAGACATTGACAGGACTCACCCCAAGCACGGAAGTGAAGGGGCATCTAAACTGAGGTCACCATGAGAGCAGGGCATGAAAGGCCACGTATTCGGGACTTTTTTGTTTATTTTGATGATGAAGAAGGGGAGGAAGCTGACGATGATGATGACGATGCTCCTATGGAGGTCCATTTTGGTTTGTGACAACGTGACAAGGCTGTACTCTACGCTTCCTTTCATAATGATATCACGGTGTCAACCAGGCCCGAGAGATACAGACACTTGCAGTGTTGGTCAAGAAATTAGAGCAACACATCCAAAGACGCACCCGTGAAGTGGATAACACTCGACTGTGTGGTCCCAGTCTCCCCATTTAAACCTACAGCACAATCAACTCTGGGTAGAAGCCGGCCACGGGCCGAAAATCCCACCTCCGCTGGGATTCGAACCCGCGTCCTCCCAGCCGTCAGTCCGCGACGCTAACCACTTCACCATGGCGGCTGGTTATCTGTCTCTTTTTCTATGTATGTATGTTTGTATCTCTGTGTGTCTGTCTGTTTCTGCTTTTTGCTTCTCTGTTTCTGTCTCTGTCTCTGTCTGTCTGTCAATCATTAAAGAAACGGTGTCATGTCTACCTCTGTTTTTGTATGTCTGTCTCTTTCTTGTTTTCTGACTCTATCTTTATGTTTCTGTGTCTGTCTCTTTAACACACACACACACACACACACACACACACACACACACACACACACACACACACACACACACTCACTCACTCACTCACTCACTTCCCTCTGTCTATTCTATCAGTTTTCCTGCTCTCGCTGCGGACGCTCATGCAGATCCAAACTGGGACACCATACACCACAAGCCAGTCCACACCAAACGAGACTGAGACACAGATGTCATCGACAGACGGACCACCAAGAAGATCAGAACAATGAACGCCCTGCTATCTGTGTAGTTCACAACAGAAACGATGACATCAACGATACTCTGAGGCACCATCACAAAACAGTAACTATGACATCAACAATACTCTGAGGCAGGAGTTCATAACAGTAACGATCACATCAACGATACTCTGAGGCACCAGTTCATAACAGTAACGATGACATCAACGATACTCTGAGGCACCAGTTCATAACAGTAACGATGACATCAACGATACTATGAGGCACCAGTTCATAACAGTAACGATGACATCAATGATACTATGAGGCACCAGTTCATAACAGTAACGATGACATCAACGATACTCTGAGGCACCAGTTCATAACAGCAACGATGACATCAACGATACTCTGAAGCACCAGTTCAAAACAGTAACGATGACATCAACGATACTCTGAGGCACCAGTTCATAACAGTAACGATGACATCAGCGATACTCTGAAGCACCAGTTCAAAACAGTAACGATGACATCAACGATACTCTGAGGCACCAGTTCATAACAGTAACGATGACATCAACGATACTCTGAGGCACCAGTTCATAACAGTAACGATGACATCAACGATACTATGAGGCACCAGTTCATAACAGTAACGATGACATCAATGATACTATGAGGCACCAGTTCATAACAGTAACGATGACATCAACGATACTCTGAGGCACCAGTTCATAACAGCAACGATGACATCAACGATACTCTGAGACACCAGTTCATAACAGTAACGATGACATCAACGATACTCTGAGTCACCACTACATAACAGTAACGATGACATCAACGAAACTCTGAGGCACCAGTTCATAACAGTAACGATGACATCAACGATACTCTGAGTCACCATTACATAACAGTAACGATGACATCAGCGATACTCTGAGGCACCAGTTCATAACAGCAACGACAAAACAGTAACGATGACATCAACGATACTCTGAGTCACCATTACATACCAGTAACGATGACATCAGCGATACTCTGAGGCACCAGTTCATAACAGCAACGATGACATCAACGATACTCTGAAGCACCAGTTCAAAACAGTAACGATGACATCAACGATACTCTGAGGCACCAGTTCATAACAGTAACGATGACATCAGCGATACTCTGAAGCACCAGTTCAAAACAGTAACGATGACATCAACGATACTCTGAGGCACCAGTTCATAACAGTAACGATGACATCAACGATACTCTGAGGCACCAGTTCATAACAGTAACGATGACATCAACGATACTATGAGGCACCAGTTCATAACAGTAACGATGACATCAATGATACTATGAGGCACCAGTTCATAACAGTAACGATGACATCAACGATACTCTGAGGCACCAGTTCATAACAGCAACGATGACATCAACGATACTCTGAGACACCAGTTCATAACAGTAACGATGACATCAACGATACTCTGAGTCACCACTACATAACAGTAACGATGACATCAACGAAACTCTGAGGCACCAGTTCATAACAGTAACGATGACATCAACGATACTCTGAGGCACCAGTTCAAAACAGTAACGATGACATCAACGATACTCTGAGGCACCAGTTCATAACAGTAACGATGACATCAGCGATACTCTGAAGCACCAGTTCAAAACAGTAACGATGACATCAACGATACTCTGAGGCACCAGTTCATAACAGTAACGATGACATCAACGATACTCTGAGGCACCAGTTCATAACAGTAACGATGACATCAACGATACTATGAGGCACCAGTTCATAACAGTAACGATGACATCAATGATACTATGAGGCACCAGTTCATAACAGTAACGATGACATCAACGATACTCTGAGGCACCAGTTCATAACAGCAACGATGACATCAACGATACTCTGAGACACCAGTTCATAACAGTAACGATGACATCAACGATACTCTGAGTCACCACTACATAACAGTAACGATGACATCAACGAAACTCTGAGGCACCAGTTCATAACAGTAACGATGACATCAACGATACTCTGAGTCACCATTACATAACAGTAACGATGACATCAGCGATACTCTGAGGCACCAGTTCATAACAGCAACGATGACATCAACGATACTCTGAAGCACCAGTTCAAAACAGTAACGATGACATCAACGATACTCTGAGGCACCAGTTCATAACAGTAACGATGACATCAGCGATACTCTGAAGCACCAGTTCAAAACAGTAACGATGACATCAACGATACTCTGAGGCACCAGTTCATAACAGTAACGATGACATCAACGATACTCTGAGGCACCAGTTCATAACAGTAACGATGACATCAACGATACTATGAGGCACCAGTTCATAACAGTAACGATGACATCAATGATACTATGAGGCACCAGTTCATAACAGTAACGATGACATCAACGATACTCTGAGGCACCAGTTCATAACAGCAACGATGACATCAACGATACTCTGAGACACCAGTTCATAACAGTAACGATGACATCAACGATACTCTGAGTCACCACTACATAACAGTAACGATGACATCAACGAAACTCTGAGGCACCAGTTCATAACAGTAACGATGACATCAACGATACTCTGAGTCACCATTACATAACAGTAACGATGACATCAGCGATACTCTGAGGCACCAGTTCATAACAGCAACGATGACATCAACGATACTCTGAAGCACCAGTTCAAAACAGTAACGATGACATCAACGATACTCTGAGGCACCAGTTCATAACAGTAACGATGACATCAGCGATACTCTGAAGCACCAGTTCAAAACAGTAACGATGACATCAACGATACTCTGAGGCACCAGTTCATAACAGTAACGATGACATCAACGATACTCTGAGGCACCAGTTCATAACAGTAACGATGACATCAGCGATACTCTGAGTCACCACTACATAACAGTAACGATGACATCAACGATACTATGAGGCACCATCACAAAACAGTAACGATGACATCAACTATACTCTGAGGCACCAGTTCATAACAGTAACGATGACATCAACGATACTCTGAGTCACCACTACATAACAGTAACGATGACATCAACGATACTATGAGGCACCATCACAAAACAGTAACGATGACATCAACTATACTCTGAGGCACCAGTTCATAACAGTAACGATGACATCAACGATACTCTGAGTCACCACTACATAACAGTAACGATGACATCAACGATACTATGAGGCACCATCACAAAACAGTAACGATGACATCAACTATACTCTGAGGCACCAGTTCATAACAGTAACGATGACATCAACGATACTCTGAGTCACCACTACATAACAGTAACGATGACATCAACGATACTATGAGGCACCATCACAAAACAGTAACGATGACATCAACTATACTCTGAGGCACCAGTTCATAACAGTAACGATGACATCAACGATACTCTGAGTCACCACTACATAACAGTAACGATGACATCAACGATACTATGAGGCACCATCACAAAACAGTAACGATGACATCAACTATACTCTGAGGCACCAGTTCATAACAGTAACGATGACATCAACGATACTCTGAGTCACCACTACATAACAGTAACGATGACATCAACGATACTATGAGGCACCATCACAAAACAGTAACGATGACATCAACTATACTCTGAGGCACCAGTTCATAACAGTAACGATGACATCAGCGATATTCTGAGGCAGGAGTTCATAACAGTAACGATGACATCAGCGATACTCTGAGGCACCAGTTCATAACAGTAACGATGACATCAGCGATACTCTGAGGCACCATTACAAAACAGTACCGATGACATTAACGGTACTCTGAGGCACCAGTTCACACAAGAAACGATGACATTAACGATAATGTGAGGTACCAGTTAATAAAACGATGAAACCAACGATACTCTGAGGCCCCGCACACACCCATTGGGATTTGGTCAGTACACAGTAAAGGTCGTGCAGTTGGTACCATCACTAGTCCGCGACTCCATTTTCTCTCTCTCTCTCTCTCTCTCTCTCTCTCTCTCTCTCTCTCTCTCTCTCTCTCTCTCTCTCCCTATCCCTCGAGGGACAATGGCCTGAAATAAACCGTTCATTCATTCATTCATTTCCTCTCTTTCCATATTTCGCTCTCCATCCCTCTCTCACTCTCCCCTCTCAACCCCTCTCTCACTATTTCTCACTTTATCTATCTTTCTTCCCCTCACTCTGTCTGCCTCCCTCCACCCCCCTCTCTCTCTCTCTTTTCTTTCTCCCTCTCTGGCTTCCC
>JAAQRG010316969.1:0-16858 GCA_011634625.1 Babylonia areolata | reverse complement strand
CTCTGACTGAAAAACAAATACACTCACAGGCAAAAAACAAAAAACAAAAAAAAGAAAAACAAAACCCAACAAACAAACAAACAAAAAACGGGCGGCAATGCACCGAAGCTATGCGATCTCCTTTGGGAGAGCAGCCTGAATTATTTCATGCTGAGGAATCTGCTGTAACTTCAGAGTAATACAATACAATACAGTACAATGCCATAACAGTGACTTGCCAGTTTGTGGGCTGTCCATCATGTGTTGCGAATTCTTTGACGATTTTTCCGGAATTGGTGGCAGGGTTCACGGCAACCAGGTACATCTTGTCGCTGGTGTCTCCCTCTGTCATGTGAAAGAGCAGGAAGCCCTGCAGAAATAAACAACAGAGCGGAAATGAGACGTCAAATTTTCAACCAGAATCAGCATCAGTAACTCAAGGAGGCGTAACTGCGTTTGGACAAATCCATATACATGACATGACACCTGCTAAGCAGATGCCTGACCAGCAGCATACCCCAACGCACTTGATGAAGCGAAAAAGGAAGTTCATTCCAATCGCAAGGTCCAGAAACAGAGAAAGAACGGCGGCCAACAGTCGAGTGTTTGAATCTGGGTATGCGTAAACAGAGTGGATCCGAAGCCGATCGTAGTGAGCGAGATGGAGTGTAGAGGTGAAGGCAGCCGCAGATAGGAAGGGGCAGTTTTGTGAATGCATCTATAACATAGAGTGCTGATCTTGTACTTTATTCGGTGTGAGACGTTGCAAAAGAGGAGTGATGTGCTCAGATCTTTTCTTTCTGAGGACGAGTCGGGCACCAGAGTTTTGTATGCGCTGAAGGGACTGAATGGATGAAGCAGGCAGACCAGACAATAGAGAGTTACAGTAGTCAAGGCGAGAGAGAATGAGAGAAACGAATGAGAGAAATGTGAAACTGTCAGTGCTGTGTAATATGAAGTGACACTGATTTTTTTTTGGGGGGGGTGCTTTTTTCCCCCCACAATGGTGTGATGTGACACTGATTTTTTTGGGGGGGTGTTTTTTGGGTTTTTTTCACAATGGTGTGACCTTCCCCACAGTATGCCTCAAATAAATATCGCTTATACTTCAATATTGATAATAATATTATTGTTATGCCAATGCTGTAACTCTCATTATTATCAAGCTGAATATAATTATGTTATTCCTGTGCAATAATATTCATTCATCAGTTTGTAAACTGATAGTGTTGTTAAACTGTTTTGACCATTGTTAAAGTCAACATGAATATGTATTGTTACATTACACTCTGGCTTTTATAAAGTCAATTTGATTACACGATATTGTTTATCGAATGTGTTGTAATTTTGAGTCGAACTTCATAGTAAGTCTGAATACCTTGTACACAAGGCTCAACCATTAATCGTAGCCACTTTGAAACAATGGTATAAAATGAGACTGCATCGCTGCCGCTTTTATAAACCTGAGAATACTTATTGCAATGCTCTAACTTTGATTCAGTCCACCAGAAAACACAATGACATTTCATTTATCTGTTTCAGTTTTATGGAGGTGTCACAGTGTGCAGGCTGACCCATATCTGCTGAAAGAAAGAAAAAAGAAAGAAAAAAAAGATGCTTGACCTTCGCAAAAAACCTAATGTGCTATTCAGTCTTTCTCCGGTCAGCTTTCAGTACAGATCAAAATATCATGTCATCATGGGAACATACTTCATAAACTTCTCTTGATAACTTCCTCTGACTGTTACCTTTTCAAACTTCCTCGTGTCAATACAAGAACCTATGGTGAACGTTCTTTCTTCTTTGCTGCTCCTCACATCTGGAACAACCTTCCTCATCATATCCGTGCATCTGATTCTGTTTCTGCTTTTTGCTCATCACTAAAGACTCATCTTTTTAAAACCTATCTATAAGTACTATCATATTCCTTTTCTCCAACACCACCCATGTCAGCTCACTTTGGATGTATGTGGAGTGGGGGAGTGTGAGTGGGGGGAGGGATTTTTTTGAGAAAGAGTGGTCATGAATGTTTTATGTTACTTGTAATATTTTTCTTTCATGTAAAGCGCCCTGAGCTCTTAGTCAGAAAGGGCGCTATATATATATGTACATTATTATTATCATGATTATTATTATTATTATTATTAACAAAATCATCTTTTGCAGACTTGGGTGTGTACATTCTCACCTGCCATGAACTGCAACTTTAAAAATATTTTTTCTGTATATTGCTTGCCCCTCATGAAATAATGAAAACGACTAAATGGCTCCAAGAGGGAGTGTAAGAGGTGGGAGTAAGCACAGCAGAAGCCAGAAGAGGATGATTTTCTTTGCTTTTGTTTCTTGAAAATACACTGTTATTACAATACTGTGATTAAAAATTTATTGTATTGTTTTTGTTGTTGGTTGTTGTTGTTGTTGTTTTTCAGTAAAAATCTCTTTTATTATAATGTTGTGGCTTTCAAAAACGTTTTGGTGACGCTGTGATCCTGGTTAATCAGTATGAATACATTATAAAGCTGTGCCTTTAATTTATTGGTTAATCAGTATGAATGAATTGTAGAGCTGTGCCTTTAATTAATGTCACTTTAAACAACTTCTGATTAATCAAAGTCACCTTGAATAAATCTGATGTTGCAGCTTTCACTGAGGAAAAAAACTAAAATGTGACAAGTTGGTGATATTAGGCTGCTGTGATTTTCATGAAAGTCAGCTTGATACTCTGTACGCAATGTCATGAAACTGTACTGTTTTCATCCATTACAATTTTAATGCGTACTGTCATGAGCGCTGTTACTTTTGTTAATACCGGTCTCAATAAAAAGCCATTGCTATGATGCTGTGATGTTCATGAAACTATCTGAATAAGATAGGTTTAAAGGTCCTGTACACTTTTTCAGCCATCAGGGCAGTGAATTCACATCCACTGTATCCAGGTCTTGGCACACTAAGGCAGGGCAAGATCCTTTCCTCCATAGCAACATCATCATCATCATCGTCATCCTCCTCCATCGTCATCAATATAAAACAAAATAGTCTCAAAGTCTGTGGCCTTTCATGCCCTGCTCTCATGGTGACCTCAGTTTTGATACCCCTCCACATCCGTGCTTGGGGTGAGTCCTGTCAATGTCGTCAATGTCGGCAGATTCATGGGGGGGCTGTTGTTTGAGGGGCGTGGTGGCGGTCTCCACTCTGGGAGGGACGCTCACTCAGTCTGGCTCCGCGACTAAGCCATTATTGTCGTTAGTAGGGGGCTTTGTAGGTAGTGTCCTAAGTACGTTAAAACAGAACAGGCACCACTGAACACCACCGAAGTGACTCAGCAGCAGTGCAGGGTCTCCTCTGGTGTGTGGCCTCCTGGCGACCTAACACTGATGGCTCCCTGTGGACTGCCGACACTGGAACTACAACAGCCGAACCCGGGTGTGGCTGTGTATGGGGGAATCTAAATGAGTGGCATGAGAGTAATGCCACTGAAACAGTGCAGATGATGGGGCAGCAAAAAAAAAAAAAAAAAAAAGATCCTTTCCTCCCAATGTCTTGACCTTCCCCAACTGAAGTCAGGTACCTTTTCACACCCTGGGCGGAGTGAGGAAAATCAGAGTAAAGTGCCTCTCCCCAAGGACACAGCACCATGCTGAAACTGGGCCTCGAGCCCTGATCTTTACTGTGGAGTGATGGCCTAGAGGTAACGCATCCGCCTAGGAAGCAAGAAAATCTGAGCGCGCTGGTTCGAATTACGGCTTGGCCGCTGATATTTTCTCCCCCTCCACTAGACCTTGAGTGGTGGTCTGGACGCTAGTCATTCGGATGAGACGATAAACCGAGGTCCCGTGTGCAGCATGCACTTAGCGCACGTAAAAGAACCCACGGCAACAAGAGGGTTGTTCCTGGCAAAATTCTATAGAAAAATCCACTTCGATAGGGAAAACAAATGAAACTGCACTCAGGAAAAAATACAAAAAAATGGGTGGCGCTGTATTATAGCGACGCACTCTCCCTGGGGAGAGCAGCCCGAATTTCACACAGAGAAATCTGCTGTGATAAAAAGAAATACAAATACAAATCTCTGGTGAACACTGCATCAGAAGCACAACGCCTAACCGACTGTGCCATGAGCACCTCTTATGCAGAGCATTACAACATCAATAATTTGTATTTAATAAGCTATAACAATTGGAAGTTCTAATTTTTCCACAAATGCCAACAGAAAAAAAGGTGGGGGTTTTTGCCCAGAACTTTTTGCCCTTCGTCGTATTAAAAACAAACCTGGACAAGCAAATAATGTGTGGGATAATTTAAATCTTCAATCTGAAGCATTGTTTCTGGGCTCACACATGTGCAGTGTTCTATCAAAATAGACAATTCATCAAGTGTAACAATCTATTCCGATGGTATAATTCAGTTAGTGATTCTGGAAACGTTTTTACCAAAATCTATCACAATCTGAACTTGGGAGTTGGGAGGAAAAGGAGTTTAAACTTTGACCGCTTTGTGACATCTTGACTGACCTGTGTATGTGCGAACGAGCACATGCAACATCACTTGTGATTTATTTCACCCTCTGCTTACATTCAGGTCAATTATGTTTTTACTTGAACATCAAAGCTTGAAAACATCTAAGGAGCTGTGATGTTGTGCTAATGCATATACACTGTCGTATATTTGTTTGCAAAGAAAATAAACTCACTAAGAATGTAAAGGCCTTCTTAGGTGCTCCGAGAGGTACAGATTAAGCAGCAGGCAATCATTTGTGTAAAAAAAAGCCTTATCACACAAGAGTAGGTCACAACTAAAAAATAGTTTCAGTTTACTACACATTTATATAATAACCGCAATCTAAAACTGTTTATGCATGCGTCACTCAAAGTATTATGTTTCCTGTACTGTGTACTAGCAATCAATACCATTTATCATTTAATAAAGTGGCGTTTTTTAATAAAGCGTGATTATGTTTGTGGGGAGGAGGTGTGTGTACATGCGTGCATACATGTGGATGTGTGAGTGTGTGTCCATACCATCCCGTGCTAAAGAGAAATCAAGAGACGTGATGAGCAAATGGAAGTGAGACTGAATATGACACAAACATCATCAGTCATAAGATGAAAGTGAAAGACACTTACTCTGAATAAGGCTGAAAGGCTGTTCCAGCCTATCTACTGTTCTCTGTGTGATTTGGAGGATATTATTTGCATAAAAAGCACTGTACTACATCTACGTTAGTGTAGGGGCCAGAAGCACACACACACAAAAAGCAGCAAAATAAATGAATATATCTCCATTAACCAATGAATAGACTTGAAATGATTCATTTCTGATGCTAAAGTCAGGATGATCCCATCACAAAACTGATGACCCATGACATTTGAACAGCCTTCCTCTTCTCTCACAAGTGTGGAGTGATGATGGCCCAGTGGAGAGGAATCCCCAGACGGACTCTGAGCACACAGGATCAAATCCCATGGCCCGGCTTATATTTTCTCCCCCTCCACTGGTCCTTGAGTGATAGTCTGGATGCTTGCCATTCGGAGGAGACGATAAACTGAGGTTCCATGTGTAACATGCAGTTTACATGCTTAAAAGAACCCAAAGCAACAAAAGGTTTCCCTGACAAAATTGTCCAGAAAAAATCTATTCTGACAGGGAAAAAAATACACTTCCATGGTGATGCTACTCTAGCGAAAAAGTGAAAAACCCAAATTTCAGAGAAATATTGTGAAAAGAGTTATACAATACAATACAATACAATACAATACAAGACATCCCTGATCCAGTGTCCCTAACTGTCTTACTTTACTAACGATTCTATCTGTAACTGAACACAGCAAATCATTCCAGTAAAACAGCCTGCAAATGTTGAAAGCATTTTTTCCATGAATTTAACAGCAACAAAAAATAAACTAAGGAATTCAACCATACATGAAAAGGTAAAATTTTACAAGTAAACTTGTATGCATGTGTGAAATACTTTAGTGTTACTGACACACCCTAATCTCTCAAAGTGTTTGTCAGCATAAATTGTTTTGGGGGAACTGATGTGTGTGTGTGTGTGTGTGTGTGTGTGTGTGTGTGTTAGGATAGGGGGCATGCAAAATTAAAAAATCCTTACAGTTAATAATATAACTTCTGTGCAGTGATTGTCAGTGTTATGTAAACTCCTTGAAGTAGATGTTACGGTGTAATGCTTCACTGGTTTTTGATGGAAACGGATTATGTATTTTTGCGATTTTGATTACCTCAATGTGAAATTTGATTACGTGTGCTTTTCTTCACATATATATGCTTCAGTGCAAGGGAGAAAATAGGGTAACACTTACATTTAAAGAGAAACAGGTATAGAGCTGAATGACGAACAAAAAAAGAGTTCAGACAGGCCCACACACACACACAAGGTTATGTCTACCTTTAAAGATACGCAGGAAAACATTCTGGAAAACAGCGGCAAGTTGTCAGGTAAAGACCAAGAGAAAATCAAGGCCCCGTTCATGTGGTTCCTGAAACCAAGAAACTGGTTAAACCTTTCATCAACTGACTGCTGCTTGCAAACTGGTCAACAAAGCAGTAGAGGGCAAACATCAGTGGATGAAAATACGTGTATACAGGTGCAGATATGTTTGTGTGCATGTCTATAAATCCATTTGCTTGTAACAATGTGTGTATGTATGTGTGTATGTATGTGTACATGTATGTGGGTTTATATGTTTTGGTATGGATATCAAATGATATACTTTATGTAAGGAAATGGTGGTGTTTAGCCTTTTTGCTTTTCTTTCTGGTCGTATGTCACTATTTCTGTTTCTGATTTAGTATTTGTATATATTTCTTTTTATCACAACAGATTTCTCTGTGTGAAATTCGGGCTGTTCTCCCTAGGGAGAGTGCGTCGCTACACTACAGCACCACTCTTTTTTTCGTATTTTTTCCTGCGTGAAGTTTTTATTTTGTTTTTCCTATAGAAGTGGATTTTTCTACAGAATTTTGCCAGGAAAAACCCTTTTGTTGCCATGGGTTCTTTTACGTGCTGTAAGTGCATGCTGCACATGGGATTCGGTTTTCATCTTATCCGAATGACTAGTATCCAGACCACCACTCAAGGTCTAGTGGAGGGGGAGAAAATATCAGCAGCTGAGCCGTGATTCAAACCAGTGCGCTCAGATTCTCTCGCTTCCTAGGTGGACGCGTTACCTCTAGGCCATCACTCCACTCCAATGATGTCATAAATGAAATTAAAAAAAAAAGGTTCATTAAAAAAAAATATTTTAAAAAGCAGTAGGGGGCCTAGTCAGTAGTGGTAATGCATACACCTTGGAAGGAAGAGAAGCTGAGTACACAGGATCGAATCCCACCCTCGCCACTATTTCATCCCCCTCCACTAGACCTTGATTCATGGTCTGGATGCTACTACTACTAATAATAATAATGGATACTTATATAGCACACTATCCAGAAATCTGCTCTAGGTGCTTTACAAAAACACTTTTGTTAACATAAAACATCATATCTATGTTACATACACACACCAAAATGTGACTACACACACACACACACACACACACACACACACTGCATACATGTACATTTTAACATACATGGGTATCTAACAGCTACTCTAACACATATGCACACATAGGCAGGCACAAACTTACATAAACACACGCATACGCACACACAATACACATTCATGTACATGCATGTAGTTATGTACACATACATATGTATACACACATAGTCAAGCACAGCTAACGCAAAGGAAGTGGACCTGCCACAATTGAACTTATTGCTGAGGGAAAGGTGAGTTTTGAGACGAGATTTAAAAGATGCGAGGGAATCAGAATGACGGAGGTTATCAGGGAGCTTGTTCCATGTTTTTGGCTTCTAGTCATTCCAATGAGATGATAAACCAAGGTTCCACAAAAAGGGTTTAAAAAAAAAAAAAAAAAAAAAAGTGGGGAGGGGTGGCACTGTACTGTAACATGATCTCCCTGTAGACAGCAGATGATTTCACAGAGAAACAGAGGGTACTCTCCACTCTTCCTTTGACTGTTACCTTCTGAAACTTCCTCGTGTCAATACAAGAACCTTTTGTGAACGTTCTTTCCTCTGTGCTGTTCCTCATTATTTGGGACAATCTTCCTCATCATATCCATGCATCTGATTCTGTCTCTCCTCCACCTTTCGCTATTCACTAACAACTCATCTTTTTAAATCCAATCTATAAGCATTCTCAGTTTCCTTCTTCTCAAACACCATCCTTGTCTCACTTTGGATGCATGATGAATGAGTAAGTGAGAGTGAGGGGGTCGGGGTTTGGGGGTCTGGGGGGAGGGAGGGGTTTTGAGAAAAAGTGGTCAAGAATGATTCATGTACTGTAAAGTTCGGTCTATTGAGCGCACTGGTATATAAGCCGCACCCACTAAATTTTGGAAAAAATTGAACTTTATACATACATAAGCCGCACCGGTTTATAAGCCGCACTTATTTCCCGTACCGGAACACATACTGATACTACAGAAAAGCTGTCGATACTGTAGGTTATGAAATAAACACAAGCGGGAACAACACAAAGAAAAGCAAGTGAAAATATTCCTAGCGCCACAAAAAAATAATGAATAAACACAACGAAAATAAGATCCATAATTTAGGGATAGTCACATTTATTCAACGTCATCCTGCTCACTGAATCCACTAAAATCTTCGTCTTCAGTGTCCGAGTTCAAGCGAACCAGCACAGCTTCCTCCGCCATCTTGTCACTGACTTCAGCCTCGCTTTCACTTCATGAACATGAAGGTGGAGGTCGCTGCTGGTTTGTCGCTTGCACTGTCGTCTGCTAGGTCGATCGCCTTCAATTTGAAGGCTGTATCATAGGCATAACGTCACGTTTTCGGCATGATGAGTGTGTATGATTGAGCAGAGTAGAACTGAATGCTGATCTGAAGGCTTCAATGTGTGCAGATTTGATTTATAAAACGTGAACAGTTAGCACACTATCCTGAAGCTCATCCAAAAATTCATGGACAGAAATCATGATTTTGGTGAGTTGAAGGGCAGCTAAGAATAGACGAGAACGTGACACTCCAGGGATCGTTAAAATCCGCAGATAAGCCGCATCATTGTATAAGCCGCAGAGGTTGAAGCTGGGGTAAAAAGTCGCGGCTTATAGACGGAACTTTACGGTAATTTGTAACTTTCTCTTTCATGTAAAGTACCCTCAGCACTAAGACAGAAAGGGAGCAATATAAATATGTATGTTATCATTATATCATCATCATTACTCACCACATGAGAAGTGTGTGATCTGCAGTGAGCCCGACAACGGCGCCGGTCATCTCGCTCACCAGGCAGAGGTCAGTCAGCTGGGCGCTGACCTCCTCCAAGGTCATCTCCATGACGACACGGCTGTTACGCAAGTCCACCATGTACTTTCTGCCCACCGTTAGACCCTTGGCTGTGCTGACCACTATCACCGAGTCCGCTGACTGTTCTAGTCCATGGCAGAAAAGTCTGGAAACAAAGGAGAACTTCTATGTGGTCATCATGTTTAAAAGATCAATACCTTATTTCGTTTTGTTTGTGTGTGTGTGTGTGTGTGTGTAAGTGGGGGTGAGAGATGTGGAGTTAGGGTGGGGAGCTGGATGGGAGTGGAGTGCATGGTAATGTATACAGGAGTGCGTGCGTGCGTGCATGCATGCGTGTGTGTGTGTGTGTCACTGTGTGTGTGTGTGTGTGTGTGTGTGTGTGTGTGTGAAGTTTTCAGTTATAACTTACAAGTAAGTACATTAAGCCTGCCCTTCCTGGTCTTTAGTTTCTACAGTTTTAGAGTTATGCATGCGTGTGAATGACTGGTGCGAAAGCGCTTTGATTTGTCTCTGCACAAGATCCAGCGCTATATAAATACCATTATTATTATTATTATTATTACATTGCTTTACCTTTCCACTCCAAGGACTTCTTGACTGTCACACATGCACATAAATATTTCTTGACTGGCATATATTGTAAAAAAAAAAAAAAAAAAAAAAAAAAAAAAAAATATATATATATATATATATATATATATATATATATCATTACTACAGGCAGTTAAAAAAACAACAAAAAAACCAACATTAGTATCTCAGTGTCTTAATATCTGCAGTTTGTAGACAGTAAAGTTATCAATGGGGTTGTAATCCTCTCTCAGAACAGAAAAAGAATTCCACAATGGACTCACTCTCTATTACAGAATCTCCTGCATGTATATGTTCATCATTGCTTCACAAGATAAAGGATTTTCTGTTGGGGTAAATGCAGGAGGGAAGGTTTACAAGGTATTTATAGTACTTTTTAAATGACAGAGGGGGTGTGCACTTACAAGGTAGTTTACAGTACTTTTCAAACAACAGAGTAGGTGTGCGCTGACAAGAAATTTTACAGTACTTTCTAAATGACAGAGGGGGTGTGCACTTACAAAGTATTTACAGTACTTTTTAATGACAGAGGGGGTGTGCGCTTACAAGGTAAGTACAGTACTTTTCAAACAACAGAGTAGGTGTGTGTTTACAAGATATTTTACAGTACTTTTTAAATGACAGAGTGGGTGTGCGCTTGCAAGGTAGTTTACAGTACTTTTCAAACAACAGAGTAGGTGTGCGCTTACAAGATATTATACAGTACTTTCTGAACGGCAGAGGGGGTGTGGATTTACAAAGAATTTACAGTACTTTTTTAAATGACAGAGGGGGTGTGCACTTACAAGGTAGTTTACAGAACTTTTCAAACAACAGAGTAGGTGTGCGCTTACAAGATATTTTACAGTACTTTCTAAATGACAGAGGGGGTGTGCACTTACAAAGTATTTACAGTACTTTTTAAATGACAGAGGGGGGGGTGGGTGCTTACAAGGTAGTTTACAGTACTTTTCAAACAACAGAGTAGGTGTGCGCTTACAAGATATTTTACAGTACTTTCTAAATGACAGAGGGATCAAGATATTTTACAGTACTTTTTAAATGGCAGGCAGGGTGCGCACGTACAAGGTAGTTTACATTATATTTTAAATGACAGAGGTGGTGTGCACTTACAAGATTACAGTACTTTTTAAAAGGCAAAGGAAGTGTGTGTTTACAAAATATTTACTGTACATTCTAAATGGAAGAGGGGGTGTGCACTTATGTTTTACAGTACTTTTTAAACGAAACAGGGGGTATGCGCTTACAAGGTAGTTTACATGACTTTTTTACATGACAGATGGGGGAGTGTTTACAAAGTATTCACAGTACTTTTTAAACAACATCTCACCTGGCAGGGTGAACTGGGGATGGAAGGGGAAGGTCAAAGCGCTGGGTGTGATGGGTGTCCCAGTGATAGACGAAGACGGTGAGAGTGAGGCGTGGGGAGGCAACAACTGACTGCACATCAAAGCCCCACACCAACACTGCCAGCTGACTGTCTGCCGTGTACACTCTGCACACTCCTTCTGCTTTGCTGGTCTGCAAGTACACGCAGTGAAAACAAAAGTTGGACGTCACTACTGACTGCAAGACAAGTCATACATGATCTGGACACTGAGCACGAATCTTCTTTTGATGTGTGTGTGTGTGTGTGTGTGTGTGTGTGTGTGCGTGCATGCGTGTGTACACATGCTTTGTTGCATGTATTCATGTAAATTTATTGCCATGTTCCTTTCCATCATTACAATGCTACTTATGCAGCACATGCAGCTCTAAGCTGCACTAAAGGAGTGCACTATGGGCATTTTCTATCACTGTCATCTAAATTTGTCACAGTCGTTTGCCACGACAAAGCAATCGCTGTTATACATAGCAAACGTAATAACCTGACAATGAAAGTTCCCTGTGGACTGATGGAGCTCAAACTGCGACAAAATAATTTTTTATGTAGCTATGCCAGAAAAATTCTGGATAATTGGTTCAAGAACAGTGCTACCGAGGAGGTAAGAATGAATGAGTAGCAAAAACAAAACAAAAAAAGTTTAACAGAGTTCTCTCAAATGCCAATCTGTACAAGTCATGTGTGAAGTTATGTGGAGCGATGGCCTAGAGGTAACGCGTCCACCTAGGCAACAAGAGAATCTGAGCGTGCTGGTTCGAATCACGGCTCAGTCACTGGTATTTTCTTCCCCTCCATTGGAGCTCCAGTGGTGGTCTGGATGCTACTTTTTTTTTTTTTTTTTATTGCTAGTCATTCGGATGAGATGATAAACCGAGGTCCCGTGTGCAGCATGCACTTAGCGCACCTAAAAGAACCCACGTCAATGAAAGGGTTGTTTCTGGCAAAATTCTGTAGAAAAATCCACTTCAATAGGAAAAACAAATGAAACTGCACACAGGAAAAAATACCCCAAAAATGGGTGGCGCTCTCAGTGTAGTGACGCGCTCTCCCTGGGGAGAGCAGCCTGAATTTCACACAGAGAAATCTGTTGTGACAAAAATGAGAAATACAAATACAAATACCTTTTGCAAGTACCAATGAAATTCTTCTGCCCACTGCTGGCTGTTTCCCAGGGTCCAGAGCGTGAGGGCAGTTGCTTGCACACACACGATGAAAGGCGTTTCTTCACTGTCAATGACTGCTGCACCAACAACTGTGTCCACAATGGCATCTGTACAGCAGGACTGCAAAACACAAGCGCTATGTATTAACAAATTATTGACACACAACTAGTATCATACATGCATCCACTTTAAATCCATTTGTGAGTTTGTCAAATACTCATCAATATACAGATCACAGCCACTGTATTAGACAATAACTAAGAACTTACAAGTATACGATCTGTCTTTGTTTCAGTTTCTTTTGCTTCTTAAGTCCACACAGTTGCCCATGCAGTTGTATTATGACAAATAAGATGGTGGAAAAGATGGTTACCTTAACTGGTCAACACCTTGTGCAGCTTGACTGATCATACAAAAGTCTGGCATTTTTGTGTGAGACATAAATCATAGACTGCTTTAACTAAGTTAAACAATGTGCATAACTGAACTGCGGAAATAATAGTGCAATAAGAAACTAAATGAATCATACATTGGTAATAAACATGGGCACACTGGAGATTCTAATTGCCACTTTTTCTTTCAGGGGTCTTGGAATACTGACATCTGGAAATTTATACTGCTGCTGAATATGATATTTTGATAGTCTTTAACAAATCTATAATAATAATGATAAATACTAAAATAGTGCTTACAAAATAAAACACAAATTTTCAATGTATGGCCAACACAAATTTTGATGTCACTAAGTACTGAATCTGAAATCAATTTCTGTGGAGAAAGTAATGATCTCACCTTTAGGCAGCCAGCAAATGTGACCCAACCTTCATTCAGAGAGCTATTCTGGTCAACTGTTTCTGTTGGCTCATCTCCATTCTTGCTTCTGGAGGGTGAGAAAACAGACTTCTTCAATCCTCTCTGTGGGTCTTCATCTTCCTTCACCCTTTCATGTTGGGGCCAGGCATCAAACAGAATAGGAGAAGAGAGAGGGCCCATGGTGACACTTGGCGTGCACTTATCTTTTTTCGGTGTCTGTTTTCCAACAGAACATTTCTGTGTACAGCCAGCTGATGCTGTTTCAGTATTAATCTGCCTGCTTTCAGTGTGTGCACTATGCGCATGTGTCATCATCCGGTCAGGATAAACTTCAGAATGCTTTGTCTTCATGTCTAAATCTTCCGGTGTATCTGACATTGTTTCTTGGACATGTGTGGTAGGCTCTGCTGATTCTGCCTCCACTTCATTTTCTGTTTCTTGATTTTCTGTTTCTGTGTCAGACTTCTGATTCTCATTCACAGCACAAACTGTGCTGGAATGGCTGGTCAATTTTTCAGATTGCTTGGACCATGGTGAAACAGTCTCAGCCGCCCCAGGTGATCTGATTTTTCTGTCCGATCTTGTCTGCGTTCTAACTTGATCATCATGTGTTGTCTCTAAAACACTTGTTTCAACCATTATGGGAGAAGTTTCATCTTTATGTCTGACATACTGAGCCACTCCTGCAACATTCATTTCAGCGTTCACAAAAGAAGGCTGAATCTTGTCTTGGACATGCTGAGTGATCCCTGTACTGGTCCTTTCAACTCTCACCAAAGCAAACTCGGTCCTGTTCTGACTATGATCAACCACCTCATTAACACTTGTTTCAGCTTTTATCAAAGATGCTTTGATGTCTGATTGAGACTGTCCACAATCATGCTGTCTGTCTTCAGTGTCAGTGTCATCAGAGATTCTCTGGCTCAGGCAGTCAGGGATGAGCTCTGTCTCTGGGATAACGTCCGTGTCCTGTGAATCTGGTGTGCAGCATTCACCACTGCCGTACTGTGGCAAAGCACCAACAGACTGTTTCTCAGACAGTCTTTCTTTCAAAGACCATGAAGCCAGATTGGCAATATCCACTGGAAGCTTAAATTCCACAAAAGATGTATCCCTCTTTGCTTCATCAATTAAGTACTGAAACAAGGATGACAGGAACAGGGCCTGTTTTGATTTTCTTTGTTTTCTGGCCATCCTATATAACGCTGTCTGCTGGCGTCTGAGGCAACCTCCTTGCTGTTTTTCTGATGCAGTATCACAGCTGTCAAACTCAAATGAGGACAAACGGGGCGACCTGCGCTGAATAAGGGATAAGATGCCTTTCTTTCTTTTCCTACCCTGACTTCCATCAGGAATATGTTGAGAACACTCGGACAGAAAATCCTCAGTCAGTTCAAACTGTGAGAAAGGGATCGCATCAAGTTCAGTATAATCCAAGAAACTGTCATGATGTTCTTTTTCTGATGATGATGGCGATGACGACTTTGGGAGGTCACTTCTGGGGACAGCAGCTGCATCGTCTTCACTGGAGATGTCTTGAAGTCTCAATAAGGCTCTGTCAGCATGATTTGATTCCGGAATTTGAAGAGGTGAACTTGTTGATTCTGGTTTTGAATCTGTGGCAGATGAATTCATTGGTGGTTGTTTCGTATTTTGTGTTGCAAGTTTTTTTGAACGATTTCTAGCATGTTCACTGCTGACCATTTCAATGTTATCAAGAGGTGTACTAACAGTCTGACATTCTGCTTTAACTTGATGCATCATTGCCTTCACTGGGAATAGATTTTCACACTCATGTGTGGATACCATGGCAACATTACTCTTGTTCTTGTCCAAAAGGTTGTTTGCATTTTCGTAAGTCGAAGAATCCTGGGCTAACTTTGCATCTGCTTTGCTGTCAAGTAAACTGGCTTCTGAATCCAAGTTCAAAGTAAAAGTATCGGCACATGAATCAATGTTTGAAAAACTATGCAACACCGGTTGTTCACCTGGACTGTCTGGAAGGTCAGCATCCATATCTCTCAAGCTTTTAAATGTTGGAGTGATTGCTAAAGAATCTTGAACATCTGTTATCGCAGCAAAATCGTGGCCAGCAATGGAATCTTCACAAGATTCATCACGGTTTTGAACAGAGGAATGCTTCACATGCAGTAAAGTTTCCTTCGCATCAGTCTTTGAATCAGATCCACTGATATTCTGCACAGTGCTGGTGAATTGCTTAGTTAACAGATCTTCCGTTTTGCTGTTTGCACATTCAGAGAGATGTCTTCCAGACAATGAAACATGATTTCTGATACCTATGCAACCCGACTCCAAAGACACTTTTTCAGATGATGAATGTTGACAAGTTGGAGGCTGCTGCTGAACTCCAATGACAACAGATGAAGACGTAGCCTGTCCTGCAGCTGACAGAGCATTCTGACTGCCAGTTAATACTGGTGGCTCACGAGGCTGATCATGTTCAGCCTGCTGGTTCAGTTCCTGTATCTTCTTTCTGACATGGGCTTTCACTCTGGCTGCTCTGTTGGCCTTCTGTGTGTAAGAAACCAAGCTGTTGTTGTAACATGCAGCATTTGGGCAAAAATACATCAAAGCATTAACAGCCTTTATAGACTCAAAATAATATCAAAAACAAAACAAGCACAAAAAAGTGTCAGAAATCAACCAAGAGAGTGATGGAAAATCAGGCCAAGAATGGCAAGATACAGGAAACGGGGTCTTCAGTTTTAGTTACACTTTCAGATAAAAACATTTTTTGATTCATGACTGTTTTCTACACATTTGTTTCTTTTTTTTTTATGACTGCTATCATTATATCATTCATTTTGTATAAAACACACACAAAAAATGAATGGGTCATAAATGATGTTATAGTCAAGTTAAGATTATGACAGGGACTTTCCCAATGGAAACAGAGAAAAAATTTTTCACTGTGAAATATGTGAATGTCTAATGTTTATTGCATTGTATTGCACACAATATTACCTTTGTGTTTACAAAATCCTATTAATATGTTCACTTTTATCGGAAACAAACACAATACAAAATAAAATAATAGTTCTGCATGATGACATTGAAATGTGAAAATGATCTGAATATTCTAACCAACTGTCCACATGCACAATCACCAATAAATGTGATAGGACATAAAACATAACCCCTTTCTTCAAACACAGTACCTCAAGTTTCCTTTGTTTTCTGGCTAACTCTTTCTTCATTGACTCAAGTCTTTCGATCAGCTGTGAACAACATAGAAAAAACAACAACATATTATTATTAGTTAGTCAGTCATACATGTACATATCCATAACTTTCTGTTCTTTGACAGAAAGAGAGAGAGAGGAGGCAGGGACAGGGAGAGATAGAAAAAGAGTTCAATTTTCCTGCAAATGAACAATGAAAGAAAATGAAAAATAAGCAAAAATAAAAAAAGAGAATTTAACCCCACTGGTTTGGAAGGTTTAGCAATCTTTAAAACAGAAAAATGCCCAAGAACAAGACAAAACTGTTAACAAAGAATGAATCATTCAATGACAGTGACAGTGTCATACTGTTCAGCCTTCACTGAAAA
>JAAQRG010316964.1:0-16871 GCA_011634625.1 Babylonia areolata | reverse complement strand
TTCCACCCCTTGTCCTCTACCCTCTACACTCTATATCACTCAATGATGATGACAGACATGACTATCACTGATCTAACATTCCACACTTTGTCCTCTACGCTCTCCACTCTATATCACTCAATGATGATGACAGTCAGACATGACTATCATACTGATCTAACATTCCACCCCTAGTCCTCTACCCTCTCCACTCTATATCACTCAAAGCCTGTCCTTCCTTCCCAGCCTGGCTGCTTTCTGGTTCACCGCTGTTTTTCTTTCAACTGAGGACTACGATGTCCATGTTCTGTATGTATGCATGAACATGTTTTACCCTGCCCGTTAGGCTGCCAGTCTCCTTCTGGAGCCGATACATGCTGAGTATCCCCGTGTTTCCCTACCTCACACAACGCTGTCATGGGGTAGGAGTTCTCTCCAATGTACCTGACACCTAGCAAAGTCTGGCTTTTGTGAGAAAATATGGAGAACCTGTGTTGCTTCGCAGGGGATGATTGCCAGAACAGAACCCAAACATCTGACTGCTTCTTTGACTCGCTCTGTGATGTGTTGATTGCAGGTTGTTTCAAAGCGGATCGTTTGCGAGTTTTTTTTAAATTGTGATTCATGGTTTCCTTCTGAATGTCATACTTCCAGGATCGAACATCAAATTCAATAAGATACAAATCTGATTCACAACTTCAGACATATTTCAGCCACATATTAGACGCACCGCATTATAAAGTGTATGGGTTTAAGTCAGGGAAAAAAGTATCCCCTTATAGTCCGTAAAACATGATACATAAAAACACACACACACACAACGAGGATGAAGGCACTTTCAGCAGGTTTCCATCCATGTTGAACTTGGAGACTAGAAAAATGTCCACCCAGGATTCAAACCACAGACCTTCCAAATAAAATCCACTGATCTGGCCAAGCTGCTGTTGTGACGCTGGTTGCTGTGACTACATTCTGATTTCCATTTTTAAACAATATGTATACGCACCAGAGAGCCACCATCTATGTGAATAAATTTCCTTTCTCCTTGTTTCTTAAAAGAGCTTAAAAAAAAAAAAAAAATCAAATTTAAAACAAGGAGGAAGAGACAGTATACCTGCTGTGCATTAATGCCACACCCCTCTGATGTCGGAGTCATCTTCACTGCACACAATCTGTCTGGTATATCACTAAGCCCCAAAGACCTCTTGATGTTGTAAGTAAATGTAAGTGTTGAACACACACCACACAGATCTGAACAACTCCAGCACCCTGACAGTCTACGTCTAGCTGTCTGCGAGGATCATCTGTGGAACTCGGCATGCACAGAGTGCGCTTTCTCCTGCAGCACTCTCAGCTCTTCCTGCAGTCTGTCTGTGATGTGCTTTCTTATTTCTCTCTGAAACACAGCCACCAACAATCACGGTCACCCATGTCTACTACCACACACACAGCCACAATCACCATCACCCATGTCTACTACCACACACACAGCCACAATCACTGTCATCCATGTCTACTACCACACACACACAGCCACAATCACCATCACCCATGTGTACTACCACACACACACAGCCACAATCACCATCACCCATGTGTACTACCACACACACAGCCACAATCACCATCACCCATGTCTACTACCACACACACAGCCACAATCACCATCACCCATGTCTGCTACCACACACACACAGCCACAATCACCATCACCCATGTCTACTACCACACACACAGCCACAATCACCATCACCCATGTCTACTACCACACACACAGCCACAATCACCATCACCCATGTCTACTACCACACACACAGCCACAATCACCATCACCCATGTCTACTACCACTCAAACAGCCACAAATCACTGTCATCCATGTCTACTTCTAGTTCTACACGCAGCCACAATCACCATCACCCATGTCTACTACCACTCAAACAGCCACAATCACCATCACCCATGTCTACTACCACTCAAACAGCCACAATCACTGTCATCCATGTCTACTTCTAGTTCTACACACAGCCACAATCACCATCACCCATGTCTACTACCACTCAAACAGCCACAATCACTGTCATCCATGTCTACTTCTAGTTCTACACGCAGCCACAATCACCATCACCCATGTCTACTACCACACACACAGCCACAATCACTGTCATCCATGTCTACTTCTAGTTCTACACACAGCCACAATCACCATCACCCATGTCTACTACCACACACACACAGCCACAATCACCATCACCCATGTCTACTACCACTCAAACAGCCACAATCACTGTCATCCATGTCTACTTCTAGTTCTACACGCAGCCACAATCACCATCACCCATGTCTACTACCACACACACAGCCACAATCACTGTCATCCATGTCTACTTCTAGTTCTACACACAGCCACAATCACCATCACCCATGTCTACTACCACACACACACAGCCACAATCACCATCACCCATGTCTACTACCACTCAAACAGCCACAATCACTGTCATCCATGTCTACTTCTAGTTCTACACGCAGCCACAATCACCATCACCCATGTCTACTACCACACACACAGCCACAATCACTGTCATCCATGTCTACTTCTAGTTCTACACACAGCCACAATCACCATCACCCATGTCTACTACCACACACACACAGCCACAATCACCATCACCCATGTCTGCTGCTAGACACACAGCGACCACCATTCACTATCACAATTTCTGCTACAAACATCGCTGGGTAAAAATAATTGTGGAAAAAGTAAGTTTTTTTTAGTTCTTTTTGGGGAAATTACAGTTTCCTCCTTTCCCTCCCTCTTGCATACAACCAAAAAAAAAGACTATAACATTTTTCAAGCCCATGAACAGAATGATCTTCCCTGTGTGAACTTCACAATATGATGAAAGACTGTTTACAAGAAAGAGTGTATTTACTGTACTGCAAAACTACAGGATGGATCCAGAACTGTTATCCATGGCACATGACAAATACCGGTACTCACCGGGGATTTTTTCAGGGACTGTAACAGTTCAATGTCTTTTGCAAAATCCAAAGGATTCCCGATTAGCAGTGTTACATTCTGAAAACAAAATGCAGAGAAATTGGTTCTTGGTCTTATTCCTGTGTGTGTGTGTGTGTGTGTGTGTGTGTGTGTCTGTGTGTCTGTGTGTGTGTGTTAAAAGACAGAAACTATGTCATGCACCATTACCTCTCTTGTTCTCACTCATGCAAACACACATGCACAAAACACTATCACACAACACACTGTCACATATACACAGACAGAGATACAGACACACACAAACACACATGCACAAAACACTATCACACAACACACTGTCACATATACACAGACAGAGACACAGACACACACACTCACACATATGCACAGATTCACTCAAGCACACACACACACACACACATTTGCACACTGGCATCAGCGTGCATTTGTGTGAAGGGGTACTTTTTTTAAAAAATTGTTATCATTTTATTTCAATGTTTTTTGCAAACCTAACAAAGGCTCTCAAGGCCTGATCAATGCACTGGCTTTATGCAAAGAGGAGACATCTGCCTTCTTTTTTTCTTTTCTTTCAATAGATGTGGTGTAGCGTATATGGATTAGTCCACACACACTTTGACACCTCTTGGAAGCTGAAACAATGTTTCATAAATACAGCAGGCATCTAATTATGATTTAGTATCAAACTATAATTGCATATATCAATAATGTCATAATCTAATACATATATCTAAAGCAAAAATAGCATCAGCAACAAGATCAGAAAAAAAAGACAATAAAATCAGAGCAATACTTGCATACATATCAAACAGATTTTTAATCAGAGAGAAAAAAAATCATAATATTCTATGCCCAAATCACATTTTGAAATGTAATGTTTTAATTTTATCAGTAGTACAATACTTGAGTTCATACTGCACCTTGCGGATCTGTGGTATATATGGTGCCTTGTTGGGAAGTATATGATCCATACCTGTTTCAACCATAAGGAAAATATGAACCATTACAGAGCTGATAAACACACAGACACACACACACACACACAGACACACACACACACACACACAGAGAATCTATAATTATGTAAAGCATATTTATATCCATTCAAAAAGATTGTGCAAAACAAAAAATAAAGGAGAAAAGTCAGAAAAACACTTCTTTTTTTTTAAAAAAGAAAGGCATATAATGATATATACATTTCTTTGTATGCATAGAGAAATGAATAATAAACACAGAATAATATATCAATGACAAGAATAGATAAATGATTAAAACTGAAAACAATTATCACATTATTAATCATATTCCAGCAAAATGGTTTAGGTAATGAAATCGCAAAATCCTGGAGGTAAATGACATTTGATTATCAACAAGGTCAGCCAAGTACAAATAAAAACAAATTAAAAATGTTGAAATATGCTTATCCAGTCAAGGACAAGTAAACACCATCTAAATACCACAAGCTGAAAACTTTTATTAAAATCCATGAAACATCAGTCAATCTGTTTTACCAGACTGAAGATAAGTTTCAGTTTCATTTTCAGTAGCTCAAGGAGGCGTCACTGCGTTCGGACAGATCCATATACGCTACACCACATCTGCCAAGCAGATGCCTGACCAGCAGCATAACCCAACGTGCTTAGTCAGGCCTTGAGAAAAAAAAAGGTGAATAAATAATAGATAAGCTTACATAAATAAATAAATGATTAAATAATAATTATAATATAAAAAAGGTAGTAGTAATGATAATAATTATTAAAAAAAATATAAAAAATAAATAAATAAGACAACAATGATGATAAATAAGCAAATAAATGTAAAACATGAAGACACACATTCACACATGAAGATAAACTATCATAAAAAAAAAAATCACATTATATCTCACAGGTGAGAGGCACAGATATTTCACTCTAACCTTTGTTGGCGGCAAGTAAAGCCAAAACAATGCTCACCATTTTCCTAACAGTTAAAAGACAAACATATGTGGAATAAAAAAACAGAACAATATGTCACACACAAAAACATCAAATCATTGTTCATTCAGCATCCCCAAATACCAATTTACAATATGATTTTCAATAAGACCTGAGCTGACTTTCTGTACTCTACAATGCAGTCAAGGAATTAAACCCAATGCTGCTTTTTTTTCTTTTCAAGCGAAAGAACTATAAATATTTCTATTGTTAGATGAATACCCCATATGTACTGCCCAAACAACCTGCCAAACTCTAAAATAAATTTCCCCCACTAGACATCAACTGACAGACAGTTAAGATAGATTAAAGTTCAACAGTTGTCATTCTGACAACAATGCCAGTTGTACAGAACGCTGAGTGTCAAAAAACAATCATGCTGTAATGACAACATCAAGTGTGAAACATGACCAATCAACTCACCCACGTGAAACATGGGCAATACAATGGGCGATGTCTTGCACTCTGCAACCAACCGGCCCACACCTGACCAAACACAACAAGGAAAGGTTCTTTCATTATATTCACCATCAATATTAGTTGTTGTTTTCAACAGTGACTCTTATTTGTCTCTAACTTATCATCATGTATGTAAAAAAAAAAAGAAACAACTCTCATGTCCTGTATTCTCTCTTTCAAATTACTTAATTAAGTACATATCTTCAGTCATGTTCTCTGGATAAACTGGCACACTTTACTAAAATTGTTCTATTACAACCTTGCATACCATTGCGTTTCTCTTATTTAAAAGCTTGAATAACTTTATATTAGTTTAACAATAAACCCTGGAACACACTTTTGTGGTAACGTTTCATCTAACTTTCTCATATCTTTATTTTACCATACAACATAATCCTGCTATATTTCTACTTCCTACAAACATTCATGACAAAGCATATCTCATTTTTGTTTTGTTTGTATCAAACATGCTAATAAGTTTCTAATACTGTACTGATGCAAAGTACAACATATACTGACAGCAGATTTATTCACAGCATACTCACCCCACTTAAACCTGAGTAATTTGTCGTTGGTGAGGTTGACTTTCCCTGAAAAAGGAAGACCAACGTATATGTTAATAAAAAAACATATTAATAACAACTTTTTAAAATTACATAGAAAAAGGACAACCACATACAAACTTCCCCATCTCTAGTTTTCAACTACTGAAGAGCAATTCACCTTCACCGGGAACATAGCCTGATTGTTACCAGGAACATAGCCTGATTGTTACCAGGAACATAACCTGATTGTTACCAGGAACATAGCCTGATCGTTACCAGGAACATAGCCTGATTTTAATGTACAATGAATATCAAAATGAAATGCAGCTCAATTTCTGTAACAACCAAACTTTTAACAACATTCAAGCACCATCTCACAAAGAATATACTACAACACCACAAATATAATTTACTTCACAAATATAATATACTCCACAAATATAATCATACTTACAAGTACCATGAAGGGCTATGATTCAGAGGCAAGACTGCACTGACTCTTAGCACTGCAGCCTTCCAGACTAGTCTGCCTTTGGGGACCATCCCATCACCAACTGCCCTAGAGTCTTCTTGGCTAAGGTAGTGGGGATATAACTTGGGCAAGACACACTCCCCTATGATCAAATTCATGCCCAGGGAGTCGAAACAGCAAATGCCTTCTCTTCCATTCTGATGGTCATAATCAGACATGACTATCATACAATATATGTACAGCAAAATATCATACAATATATGTACAGCAAAAAAACAACACACATGTCCACTCAACTACCTTCTGGAAAGATGTGAACCCAGTGCCCCATGTCCAGCTTGTCCAGCAAGAAGTCCATGCTCTTCTGGTAGACGCCGCTGCCTCGTCGCACGGGCACACACTGACCCATGGTCATGAACCAGGAGTGGAGGGGCTTGGTGAAACACACGTCCTCCGCTGCAGGTGTCCAACGCATGGCAGTGTGCTGGAGAACATGCTTCATTTTGAGTTTACCTGAAAAAAATATTACAAGAAAAATTTATGAGTTTTCATACAGCACAAGAAAGAAGTTTCTTAGGAATTTCCATTAAGAAAAAAACAACAACAGATTGTTATCATTTCAATTCACACACACACACACACACACACACACACACACTTTTTTTGTTCAAATGCATTCACAAAATACAGACAAGCAAACAAATAACACACCAAACATACTTTTATTATAATAACCACATCCATCAGTATCAAACAGTAACATCTGTCAACATTCCAACTTCCATCTGTTCCCACCCCTGTACACTACATCACCTGCACCAACCTGTATTTCTCAAAAAGCATGCTGTGTCAACCAAAATAATTAACAGAAAAAATACATTTTAGATTCATTATACAGATCAAGGCCAGGTATATCTTCATCAAAAAGGCATGTAACACCACATTGAAAAAGGAGATATAATTACGCAATGAGAAAACCACACTGAAGGACAACAATGTGCAAGGTGTGCACTGACCCCACAAGAAAGGATCGTCCACACAGCTGGTGTGGTTACTGATGGTGACCAGCCCTCGGCCTTCAGGGCGCGACTCCACAACTTTCATCAGCGTCTGCTTGTTGTGGATCTTGCATCTGTTCAGCCATTCTGTGTTCACACAAAAACACTCACGTCACCCTTCAACTATATCACACTCATCCAACAATTGCAATATGAGTTGAGATAAATCACTTAAATGTTTTGTTTTCTAAAACAAGCCTAGCAAATTTACTGACAAACAAGCAACCAAAGGAATTAACAAAAATGCTACAGTACATCAATTCATTATCACTGACTTCCGATAAACTACAGAAATAAAATATTACAGTTCTAAATAACTAAACTGAGAGCGAAAATTCACTCGTCTGCTAGGTTACACACCCTTCAACTTTTTTCAAGACATGTCTGTCCATGCATTTGTGTATGCATGCAAAGAAGTATTTTATGAAAACGACAGAATGAGGAGAAGGACTGAGGGATATTTAGAAGGAAAGAAATGATACAGAATTGATGTTGACGAAGATGAAGATGATGATATTCAGTTATGACATTTGAGACAACTGAAACCTTTACCTTCAGAATTTGAACTTTATGCACATAATGTATACGTGTGTAATTCATACTGATAGAACTGGGGGGAAAACAGGAAAATACAGGCTGTTGTTATTATTATCTTTATCCATCAATGCCCATGCCTCCAGTGATGCCAGTGGCCCCCCCACACCAGTCCTTACCGATCCATATCTTGCTGACAGACCCAACAGCAGCCATCATCAAACGACTGGTGATCTGCCATTTGAGGGAAGTCCGGTAAGTGGAGGGAAACCTCCAGGAATCGGGGTAGATCACATGTTTAGGTGACTTGGACATGGTTTCTACTTGGTTTGTCGCCGCTGACCTTTGCTCGACTGCTAGAAACGTGCACAGATGACGTAACTCAAAGCCGAAAGCAACGCAGGTCGTCGAGGGCAACCTGAAAGTGCTCTCCCTTGAGGTGGACAGGAAATGGATAGGTGTTGTGCCAGAAAAGAGCCCGCGCCAAAATCGGTTCCCGGCTCTTTCCATAAAAACCGATAAAACCTCCTTTGTTGACGTTGGTGTATGCATTTTCCAAATGAGCTCAAATACATCAGCCCCACGTCCATAGAAACTACAACTCAGTGCAGCTAAGAACTGCTGAGGGTATGTTCAATGATGCTAAACACGGTCACATCAGAAACCGGCCGTCAAGTTCCGACCACAGAATACTAAACAGGTTTTTAGTATTCTGTGGTTCCGACTGAGTCCTCAGTCACAGTCACGATGTGTCCGGCGGAGACTGAGTACTGAGGTACATCTACTGTATGTATGTCTATGGCACTGAGTACTGAGATACATCTACTGTATGTATGTCTATGGCACTGAGTACTGAGATACATCTACTGTATGTATGTCTATGGCACTGAGTACTGAGATACATCTACTGTATGTATGTCTATGGCACTGAGTACTGAGGTACATCTACTGTATGTATGTCTATGGCACTGAGTACTGAGATACATCTACTGTATGTATGTCTATGGGACTGAGACTGAGATCCGTACACTGTATACATGTCTATGGGACTGGGTACTGAGATAGATATACTCGGTTTGTCTGTCTATGGGACTGAGTACTGAGATACATATACTGTATGTATGTCAATGGGACTGAGACTGAGATACATATACTGTATGTATGTCAATGGGACTGAGACACATATACTGTATATATGTCTATGGGACTGGGTACTGAGATACATATACTGTATGTATAACTATGGGACTGCCGTGAGTACTGAGATACATATACTAGACTGATGTATGTGGGACCGGCTGAGACTGAGATACATATACTGTATGTATGTCTATATAATTATGGGACTGGGTACTGAGATACATATACTGTGTGTATAACTATGGGACTGAGTACTGAGATACACATACTATACTGATGTATGTCTATGGGACTGAGACTGAAGCACGGACTTGTATAGAATCCCGGCATTCACTGATTCATATGTCCATGGAGAAGAAGGCACTCACGCAGAACACCCACACACAACTACAGCTACCAATATACTTTGTGACAGCCTTTTCTGTTTGTCTAGTCAATGAACTGAACTTAAGGGTTCAGCCATTGGATGACTCGTTACACAAATAAACTTAATGAACGCCGTTCAAAACTTCAGTAAACCCCACGTCCGTGAGTAATCCTGCCATGGGTAATTATATATTATGCCTCACTTTCTGGGTAACTATGACGCCTCATTTTCTGGGTAACTATGATATGAGGGTAACTATGATGCCTCATTTTCTGGGTAACTATGAGGGTAACTATGATGCCTCATTTTTTCGGTAACTATGATGCCTCATTTTCGCAGTGTGTCAGACACACCCAATGTCAACCCAATATGCTGACACTTTCAAAGTTTACATTTTTATGAATGATTTTTCTTTTCCTTCAGTTCCAGTCCTTGGTCAGTTTCAGTTTCAGTTGCTCAAGGAGGCGTCACTGCGTTCGGACAAACCATATACGCTACACCACATCTGCCAAGCAGATGCCTGACCAGCAGCGTAACCCAACGCGCTTAGTCAGGCCTTGAGGCCTTGGTCAGAGCATACTAAGTCAGTGTGTCATCAGTTCACAAAAAAGGAGAGTCATAAGTTGCTATAATTAACTTGATGTGATGCAGACACAATATTCTGTATAGCCCTCTCTCTGTATCTCTCGATAATATCGATTTATATTGGATATTTATACATTGGCCAGATTCAGCCTGAGTACACTTGTCCGCACTGTGACATGAGCTATGTCAGTCAGTACCGGCGTGCGTGAATGTGGCTAGCGCGGTGGCATCAGTGATTTGTTTGTTTTTTTGTTTGTTTTTTATGCATGTTTGCAAATGGCTTCAGTGTTCAGTGGATGTGATCCCGCCGGGTTGTCTCTAGCAGTTTGTGACAAAACCCTTATTGTCTGGGTAAATAGTACAACAACTATTTAGTTAAGAAAAGGTGGGGGAGGGGGGGTGTATGTAACTGGTATTGGTTGTCCCAATTTTGTGTGGCATCTATCAGTCTCAGTAGGGAAAACATTTACAACTGATCTTTGTTTTACATTACTAAAACATTTTGCCAGTATAATTTATCTGCACCAAATGCAAAACAGGCTATTGTGCTGGCTGCCCTCTACTGATCTACGCATAGATGAATTGTTTAGTCGTGTTTTTGTCGAGCATCATATACATAGTCAACGCCTGGGCATTTCAGTTCTCTGTCAGGGCCTGAATATCATCATGAGTTGCCGCCGGTCCGAGTCCACCCGGCGAAGTTCAGTTACTGATGTTTTCAACTCAGCTAATCCCGGGTAAAGTACACGTGACATGAAAACCACTCATTGTGGTCTTTTTGATATCGATCTGGGTTTGTCACTCGGGTGTCGATATCAATTTCTTTTCTAACTGTAGACGGTAGGTGTGAAGACGACTCCACTGAACTATTGCCCGGGGAAAATGCTGGGGAGGGGTGTGAGGGCACATGGACCTATCGTTACTTCCATCGTAGCCTCTCCTGCCTTTTACCAATGACACCGTGTCTCGAACATGTGTGACAGGTAAAGTGTGGAACAGTGATCCTCAGTCAAGTCACTGGTAGTGCAGGGAGGGTCAGGCGGATCGTGCCACCGAGCCGAATAGGAACACACACACACACACACACACACACACAGAGAGTTTTGATTGACACGCAGCTCCGACATCGGGCATGACCTTCGCGAAAGGGCCATGACTGGAGGGGGTAGCAAATTGAATCAGTAGTCAGCCTGATCCATTGTTGAGGCTGTACTGTGGACGACGACCGGCCGGCCAGGTCCTCGTGCTCTGGAGGGTTAATAACAGGCTTCTGTGGTCACGAGACCAAAGCCGTGTATGAGTTCAGTCATTTCCAGCCATGGTATTTTTTGCGTAAATCTATCCAACTTTTGGAGATCGCCTGCATCAGATTTTTCTTTCTTCTGCGGTTTCGCACCAGAGTGTGTAAGGGTAACATATTCCGGCAGACCGGAGGGGGAAAGAAATATCAGTATATATATAAAAAGAAGATAATGTCATTTCTTGTCTTCAGAACCGCGGCATTGAATGACCGAGAGGGTGTGAGCAGAATAAAGAGAACATCCGCGTATGTCTGTCCACCTGAGTGCATGATGATAAATGGCTTAATTCGCGTTCACTGATCGAGTTTCTGTTCAAGTTAACTTGACGTTGGAACATACAATCAGCATATTCAATTCACAATACTGTCAAGCGTAAGCTCGTCCAATTCCTTTTCCCCGGCAAAACATAAAAAGTCTGGTTGATCACATTACTGTCATTTTGTCACGTCAATGAGTCCGGAAAACATATCTTTACAGGCTCACGATAAGAACTAACATCATTGATAACCCACAGCACTGGCACAGCAGTTGAATCTTAATTGAATTCTTAATCTGAAGGCGTGTCAGTCTTTGTCAGAAACTATGAAGAGAACTACGGAAAAAAATCTTTACTGATTTCAGTTGTTAGCCAACATCTTGAACAGAACGCTGAAGGACTCCGGCGTCCACAACGGATATACCCAGGCCGTAGAGAATTGAAGTGCAACCCGGCGGCTGGCAAGCACGTTTTGGCACATTAATTATGTCAGTTCTCACAAAGACAATGTCACAAACATGGCTGACGTGATAATATCATAAAGACGGTCGCCTCTCCAAGTTTATTTGAGTCACAGTTCTGCCGAGTGGACTCTTCCATAAAGCTGTCACACCGCAGTCAACGACAAATCTCACAAGCCTTCAACCATAACAAAACATAATATAACTATCACGACTGCAAATCTGAGCCCTGCCGCCAACTGCTTTTTTTCGAGTCAAGTCAGTGAGTCTCTCAAAGAATTAGCTCTTGTTTAAGCCCTGCATATTTTGACGTGGATTAAGCACAACTTCCAGTGCACTGAGATAAAAGCACTGACCTACTTTCCTCTCTCGCTGTTTGTGTGTGTGTGTGTGTGTGTGTGAGAGAGAGAGAGAGAGAGAGAGAGAGAGAGAATTTTTTCGGATCACATATTGATTTGCCACACATTCGATTTTAGATCTATTCGACCTTGATAAAAAGTGGTCAGTTGAGTGGACCCAAATATTTAAACAATATCAACAACACAAATCCACTCTCCAATGCAGTTTTTTGCATCTCGTTTCCCACCCTACGTGCTACTCCCCCTCCTCCCCCGCCCACCATGAGTGCTGCAGTTGGCTCCCCTGCCGGGAAAAGAAAAGCGCTTGCGGGCAATCGGCAAAAGAATATTTAGACTAAAACTCCGCCCTGACGAAGCTGTTAAACTCCGTTCACCAATCACGTGCCGTTTTATGAAACGTGTTATATAAGCGTGGCCTCCATAAAGCTGATGGTGCACTTTGAATGGTTATTTACAAACACGACAGGCTTCCAGAAACGATCTTTCCGCCGAATCGTTACTGCAGCTGATCGATCTTGCCAATCACTACTGGAATCGGGTTGAAAAGTAAGTGCTCGACTTTACGTTATCTGTATGGGTTGGACATCTCCGTGCGCTGAGGTCGCCGGCATGCAACTAGAGACCGGAACGATGTCTGAGAGATTTTGGTGCATGTGTACCCAAAGTTGATAAAGTTCGTTTTGATTGCCACTCCAAGAGAGCCGGTTATTATTATTATTATTATTATTATTATTATTATATTTGTGATAGTGGTAATAGTACGGGCTGGCTTTTGGCCTTAGGCTTCACGGCCTGTTATTTTTCAACCTTGGTTAGGTCTGATTGCATGCCTATCTTATAAAATAACACTATATTCAATCTACACTAAAGAAAAGGCCTTTGAATTTAGGGTCTTCATCTAGGAGGTTTTTTTTATTGTTTTTTTTAAGCTGTTGATATCTGTGCATATTTTGTTAGTAGGCAGCGCATTCCAAAAATTAGCAATTCTGAAAGCAAAACAAAACTTTCATTTATTAGTATAGCAATGCCTGATAAAAAAACAACAACAACAACCTTGCCTTCATTATTTCTAGTGTAATCAACTTCTGAGAATTTGAAAAGAGCATGCACATTAATATCATCATAATTATGGAATATTAAAATTTAAAAAAAAACCTGAATTAGATCTACCAGTGAGTGAGATTTGTCTCTGGCAAGGGGGGACGGGACACCAATAATGGAAAGCTCAAAATTTCACAGCACAACTGTTTGCAAGAATAACAATCAGCACATGTTAATATAATACTATGGATTTTTCATGCAGACCCAGGCACAGTTATAGAACATTTTGTAAGCAGGCGCAACAACGTATCAGAGAGACAGAGATTTAGCATGCTTGCTCTCTTTTCTAGCAGATGTGGTGTTGCATGCAAATGTAAGTCCACATGCTTAGATGCCTCCATGAAACTGAAACCAACGACTATATAACTATATATGGACTCCAAGATGTGTGTACTTAATGATATATTGTACTTATATGGTGCAAACACCCCATATAATGTACTCTGAACTCTAATGGGCTCACATGTAACGATCAGTATATATACAATAGTATATGTACACCATCACAATACTACAAATTGCAGATATGAAACACGACATAGAAAAGTACAGAATATGCCTACACACACACACACACACACACATACACACACACACACACACACACACACACATACACAGGTACATGCATGCACACTCACAGTAAACACCCACCCACAAGTGCGCACTCTACATAAAATCTACAATGCAGAGAGTGGGAGGCAGGGGGCACACAAGGGGAGTGTTCAGGGCGGAAGGAGACGGACAAACAACTGTGCTTCATCACATCGAAATGCCATTTTGAATAGGCAGGTTTTTTAGTTTTACTTTTATAGACAGAGTTGGTGAGTGATTGAGATCCACAGGAAGAGAATTCCAGACAGAAGGTAGATACTGAAAACTCCGTTGACCAAATGCCCTTGAAGAGACTTAGGAGCTGGAAGGAGCTCTCCTTCAGGGGACCTGAGAGAAGGTAGATACTGAAAACTCCATTGACCAAATGCCCTTGAAGAGACTTAGGAGCTGGAAGGAGCTCTCCTTCGGGGGACCTGAGAGAAGGTAGATACTGAAAACTCCGTTGACCAAATGCCCTTGAAGAGACTTAGGAGCTGGAAGGAGCTCTCCTTCAGGGGACCTGAGAGAAGGTAGATACTGCAAACTCCATTGACCAAATGCCCTTGAAGAGACTTAGGAGCTGGAAGGAGCTCTCCTTCGGGGGACCTGAGAGAAGGTAGATACTGAAAACTCCGTTGACCAAATGCCCTTGAAGAGACTTAGGAGCTGGAAGGAGCTCTCCTTCAGGGGACCTGAGAGAAGGTAGATACTGAAAACTCTGTTGACCAAATGCCCTTGAAGAGACTTAGGAGCTGGAAGGAGCTCTCCTTCAGGGGACCTGAGAGAAGGTAGATACTGCAAACTCCATTGACCAAATGCCCTTGAAGAGACTTAGGAGCTGGAAGGAGCTCTCCTTCGGGGGACCTGAGAGAAGGTAGATACTGAAAACTCCGTTGACCAAATGCCCTTGAAGAGACTTAGGAGCTGGAAGGAGCTCTCCTTCAGGGGACCTGAGAGAAGGTAGATACTGAAAACTCCATTGACCAAATGCCCTTGAAGAGACTTAGAGGATGGAAGGAGCTCTCCTTCGGGGGACCTGAGAGAAGGGGAAGGGATGTAAAAATGGAGGACAGAAGATACATAAGATGGGAGAGAACCTTTGAAGTGGTGATAAGCCAATATGCCAATTTTGTACTGAATTCTGTACTGGATGGGTAACCAATGAAGTTGGTGCATGAGAGGGTAAGATGATCTATTTTTGACTTTTTGAGAATGATTCTTGGCATTGTTCAAGATCATCTGAAGGTGTATTATCAAATCAGAGGGCAAACCAGCAAGTAGTGAATTGCAGCAGTCAATGGGAGTGAGGATCAAGGAACAGACAAGCTGAGTGGTTGCTTCAACAGTCAGATATGGTCAAATGGTACAGATTTTTCTCACTTATAACTTTGCAGTTTTACATGGATTACTGACATGATCATGTGTGGATGGAGCTGAATGAAAATATGCTCCCAGGTTCACGAAAGAATTTTGAAAAATTCACAAATGTGCATAATAATGTTATGCTTTCATTTATTCATTCTCTTTCACTCAGACACACCCTTCCCAAATACATCCACCACACCCTACACTGACATTCATTCAAGCACATCTATAAACTGCAATATTTACTGATCAACATGCTTGCTGCACTGTACATGAACATGTTATGCACATTAAAACAGTACAACATCATATTCAAAGTGACTTACAGATGCCAGAAATCGTTTCACCTGAATGTGTACATGAAAATTGTTTGATATGTTTATGGGTAAAGGAAAGAGTTAATCCTCTTCATGCCCTGTGGCACAGAAGCCAAAGCCACCACCAGAGTTGTCTGCTGAAACCTATCTTGTGCTGTCCTAGCTACCCTTCCCTGGGTACAGCCATTCTACTTGTTTGTCAGTCATTCTAGGTCATATCTCCTTTGGTCTTCTTTGCACTTTCTTCATATGTTGTCCAACGAGGGACTACTCTTGTGAATCTGGTGGCATTCTAAGGATACGTCCTGTCCTGCACCATCTTCTTCACTTGATCTCAGCAGTAACATGTCAAGGAGCGAGTCAGAATGTGGAAGAATTAAATAGATTGATAAAACATTGAAACATTTCTTAGAAAATACTCAGTATTATTGTTTGTTTTTGATAGAAATTTACATATGTTGTTTTTGTTATCCAACAGAATGGCTGCAGCACTACAACTTGTGACGCTGGTCATGGTAGTGATGGCTGGTGCCATGGCTGCTAGTGTAGAACGTGTTTTCTTCATGGAGGTGCTGATGAAGGAGACAGAGAAAACAAGAACATCAGTGGGTCTGCCAGACCTGCCAGATCTTGTGAATCAGCTGGGTCTGTCTGATCTCTACGATGCTGTGGTTGATGCCAGCTTGGGTGATGCGCTGTCTGCTAAAGGTAGTGATCATTTTTGTCTTTTTTTGTGTCTTTTTTGCTCATTTCTGACTTCAATTGTGGAGAACATTTTCTTTAATTTTCCTCTCTGTAAAGTTTTTTTTTTTTAATGTTTTGTTTATAACTTTGTCTATGACTGAACAAATCTTCTTCTTCTTCTTCTGCGTTCACTCGTATGCACACGAGTGGGCTTTTACGTGTATGACCGTTTTTACCCCGCCATGTAGGCAGCCATACTCCGTTTTCGGGGATGTGCATGCTGGGTATGTTCTAGATC
>JAAQRG010316953.1:2500-16885 GCA_011634625.1 Babylonia areolata | reverse complement strand
TCACCACCAGTGATCACTGGCTATAGTGGAGGAGTTCTTTATGCCGGAAACACCCAGAGCATGACCTGCACAGTGCAAGGCGGGAACCCTGCTGTGTCGTCAGTGACCTTCACCTGTGACAGTGGAGGTCAGGTCAGCGGGGTCAGCAGCACCATCCAGGTGACAGCATCACGTGACAACAACGGCAGGCAGTGCACTTGCAGTGCCAACTGGAAAAACAAGACTCCGCCATGGTACACACAGACAGCTTCTGTCACTCTTCAGGTGTACTGTGAGTGAAGTTCTTTTTGATAAGAAAATTACTAAGGTTTATCAAATAATGATGTCTCATTGTTTAGGGGTTATAAGCAATGATAAGTTATATACTTGTGTTTCTTTCCAAGTCTACCTCTTCAGCTTTACATAAAACTTGCACTGGTTGATAATAGTAGTTTTGAATGAATCAGTTTGTCAACCTTCAGTAAACAGAGACAAAAAAAAAAAGAAAAAAAAAGTCTGACAGTTTGAAGAAAATTTTCAGGAAGAACTCAGCAATGCATGATGTGTGTGTGTGTGTGTGTATGTGTGTGTGTGTGTGTGTGTGTGTGTGTGTGTGTGTGTGTGTGTGTGTGAAGTCAAGGTTTTATTTCATGATGGTAAATTGAATAAGCAACAATTGCTTTTTTACATCAAACCATCAATGAAAAAAATGAAAGAAAAAATACAGGAGAGAGAAAGGGAGGGAAGGGGGGGAGGGCAGGGGGTGGTGGTGGGGGCAGGGGGGAACAAGCAGATGTGTGTGTGTGTGTCCAGCAAGTGTCATTACATTTTAGAAAAGGAAAGCACCAGCCTGACAGAGCAAACCCTCCCGGTGTCTTTCAGATGCTCCAGTGACACCAACCATAGAGTACAGGCAGCAGAAGTACCCCTTCCTGGCAGGGGAATCCCCTACCTTGTACTGCACCTTACCCAGTGGAGCTGACTCTGGAAATCCTCCAGCATCCTTGACCTTTGAAAGTCGGACAGGCAGTGCAGGTCAACGTGAGGTCAGTGTGACCCTGCCAGAGCTGACCAGTGCAGACAACGGACGGCGTGTGATATGTCAAGCTAACAACGCCTTTACCACGCACAGTAGCACTTCAGTCAAACAGAACCTGACCCTAGTGGTATACTGTAAGTCACAGAGTGTTATGCTGTCTGAACGTGTATTGTTGAGAGATTCTTAGAAAACAATCAACACAGAAAATCTGTTTTTGACTTTGTTATCTGGTAACACAGGACAGACAAGGGGATAGGAAAATGGAGAGTGTTCATTGTTGAATGATTCAGCCCACTGAAAAAAAAAGAAAGGAAGGAAGGAAGGAAGGAAGAAAGAAAGAAAGAAAGAAAGAAAGAAAGAAAAGAAAAGAAAGGAGGCAAAAGAGAAACAGACAGATGAAAGAATGGAAGGGAGAAAGAACACACCCTCATGAACGAACACATGTAACAGATTATTTTTGTTTTCTGTATTTCTGAGAGTATGCACTTAACTGGATTCTGAGAGTATGCACTTAACTGGATTCTGAGAGTATGCACTTAACTGGATTCTGAGAGTATGCACTTAACTGGACTGGTTAAATGATTATATTTTATTCAGTTGCTTTCTAGTTCTATGCATCATTCCTTATTATTCTACGAATTCATTTACTCATTTGTTGGTTTGTTTCATTTTTGTTGACTGTTTTCATACAAACCTTAGGAATTAGGTAGGCTCTCACAGCCTGACTAGTGTGTTGGGTCTGTGCAGAGGTCATGCACCTGCTGTCTTTCTTTTTGTGATTTTATTTTTTTAAGCAGCGGCAGTAGATGGGGAGGGACAGACAGGGGTTGGGGGGTGGGGCAATAGAGCAGAGGGCAAGTGAGCGAGATGGAGAGAGTGTCATAGATATGATTTTTTGTTTAATTTTATAATTATACTATTATATAGGCCATGATCCATCTGGAAGGGATGCTAAAACACAGATTTCAGACATCTTTTAAGTGACATTGATATGGTTTCTGACAAAAGTTAAAGAGAGAGGGAGAAAGATGGGGGGTGGGGGGAGCGGAAGAAAGAGGACGGAAGGGGGAAGGGGAGATACAGGGGGTGGGGTGGGGGACAAACAAGGAAAGAAAAAGATCAAGATACAGGTATACACACACACACACACACACACACACACACACAGGGAGAGAGAGAGAGAGAGAGAGAGAGAGAGAGAGAGAGAATCAGATGAGATCAAGGTAAGCAAAGACAAAATAAAATGAAATTTGTGTTTTTTATAACCTGCTCTGTATAGAAATAATCAGGTGGTCACTTGAAAGGCTGACCCATTTTGGTGTTTTACGGAAAATCTCTTTCTATAATAAAAATCACCAGTTTAATGGTCTGTTTGTTTATGTGTTTGCTGATCAGAGTAAAAGGAAAGAATATAGAAAAAAATGAAGGAAAGAAAATGAATGGTTTTTTCTTCTTCTTTGTTCGCTGAATATGAAAACAGTGTTTTAATAGTTCACACATTTCTCCCCCTCTCACAGACATCTCACAGACCATCACAGCCCTTCCTGCCAACACCTGCATGATGACGTCACCTGACAGTAACACCTGCCAAGTGAAGGAAGGACAGCGAGTTCACGTCAGTTGTTCTGCTGACAGCAACCCTTCCCCACCAACTGTTGCCTGGCAACAAGGCTCAGGTTCCAGTCTTGACTTCACAGCTGATCGTTCCCGGCCACTGACATATGTGTGTGACGCCAGGTCATCCTCCTCTGGTTCTGGTGACCGTCTGCCTCTGAGAAGGAACATCACACTGACGGTGCTGACCACCTGTGAGTTTGGTTGACATTTTTCTTTCATGTTTAATACATTACAAAGCAATGCAATGCAATATCATACAATGCAGTGTGTGTGTCGACAAAGTGGTTCTGTGTAATAAGCCTGTTTCACCTGTTGGATGTCTATGTGTATGTACGCATGCTTGTAAATTGTTGCAAAAAAAAAAGTGGTTAAACTTTAACAATTTCATTTCATCAGGAAATGCTTTGTCAATATAAAAATCATTTTCTTTGGAACGCTATATTTGGCTTTAAAAAAAGTCAAGAAAAAGGAAATGAGTGCTTTCAGTGCCTTCCAGTACGATGCACATGTGGGAATGGCCATAATAAATGTGAAGAAGAAAAAATGATTCCACAGTTATTTTACTCTTATCTTTTTTTTCACAAAACATACTGATGCTTTGAGCAAAAATATTAAATTGTTCTGCTTATGGAAGTTACATTGATGCATATGACTGCCAGATGCAGCAAAATTCTGCCAAATAATGGAACATCAATCTGAATGTACTATGGAACATATATTTCTTTCAAACAGTTCTTGCTGATCGAAAACATTATATTTTAAATTACGACCTAAGTCTGTTGTGTTTTACACTCAGTGTGGAGGCCGTGCACTGTTGACATTCACCCAAGTGATCATTTTGTAAGAAAAATCAGTGTCTACAGTGACTAATTTGTTTGCAAATTCCTTCAATCCATGTCAGGGTGTGGATCTCTTCGATAATTCAGGAGAACATGTTACTAAAAGGAAGTGAGGGAGACTAATGAATTTTATTTGCAGAGATTTGTGCAAGATTGTCATCACTCAGTGCATACTGTTCACAAACAATCATTAGAATGAACAGATCTGTTTGCCTTACGGTCTGGGTTGGACACTGTTCAATTTAACATGCACAATACATGTACATGTAATAAAGACTCTTCGCCTTTTCGGAAGAATAAAAGGCTACTATTGGGTTGTTTTTATATCTCACTTTTCCAGCTGTTCATCTTCATCGTCTGTAACAAATATACACAAGACACACCATCACTAGATATGTAATGATGATACCAGTCACAACGCGCCAGTGCCTAAATCAACTTCAGCAGTGAAAGTTCTTGGATCTAGACTGGATCGTTTCGACAGTTTGTGGTGATAACATATTATCGAAAAGAGTCAGAGATTAGATGGTTGTTGAAGTTTATTCAGAGAATGCTTTGTGTAAATGTATCATCACTTAATGCACAATGTTAATGAAAGACCCATCTAAATAAATAGGTTTACTCGGTTTACAGTATAGAATTCGTCACTGTTAAACTGTCTGCTATTGAATTACCAAACATATTGCAAGAATCTTGCGAGAATATTTGAGACTTCAGGTTTCTAAGCAGAGGAGTAAGAGGCTTGAGTACCCGCAGAGAACACAATATATGTACCACTGTCATGTGTGACATTCAGCACGTGAACTGTACAGATGCTGCTGAAGTCAGTCAGTTCACCGTGAACAACGTCAACAACGTCACTGTCAGTGAAGGTGACCCCGTGACCTTGACCTGTAAAGCTGTTGGCAGACCGACAGCCGCCATGTCCATTGTCAAGGAGGGTTTAACACTGAATTCTGCACCACAAGGGCAGGTGTCTGCAGAGAAAGAAGCGACCTTGACCTACAGGAAGGATGGAGCTACGTGTGATGCCACAGGACAGTACCGTTGTGATGTTGACAATGGGGAAGGTCAAGCAAACGCAGCTCACCTGATGGTGTTTGTGAACTGTGAGTCCTCTCTTTATCTCTATATATCTCTTTGTCTCTGTCTCTGTCTGTCTCTGTCTGTCTGTCTCTCTCATTCTCTCCCCAAGGTCTGTAGTTAAGAGGCGGTTATCAGGCACTGTGCTGGCGTCATGTACACATCAACAAGATATATCATGCACGCATAAAAAATATACCATGCACATATCAACAAGACCGATATCATACTTATATCAACAACACTAATTACGCACACGTCTACAATACATGTATCTTGCTTCACAACACCAAGGCTGATATCCTGCATGACTCATCAACACTGATATCCTGCATGACTCAACAACACTGATATCCTGCATGACTCAACCAACACTGACATCCTCCATGACTCAACAACACTGATATCCTGCATGACTCAACAACACTGACATCCTGCATGACTCAACAAACACTGATATCCTGCAGGACTCAACAACACTGATATCCTGCATGACTCAACAAACACTGATATCCTGCATGACTCAACAACACTGATACCCTGCATGACTCAACCAACACTGACATCCTGAATGACTCAACAACACTGATATCCTGCATGACTCATTACTGATATCCTGCATGACTCAACAACACTGATACCCTGCATGACTCAACAACACGGATATCCTGCATGACTCAACCAACACTGACATCCTGCATGACTCAACAACACTGATATCCTGCATGACTCAACAACACTGATATCCTGCATGACTCAACAACACTGATACCCTGCATGACTCAACCAACACTGATATCCTGCATGACTCAACAACACTGATATCCTGCATGACTCAACAACACTGATACCCTGCATGACTCAACCAACACTGACATCCTGCATGACTCAACAACACTGACATCCTGCATGACTCAACAACACTGATATCCTGCATGACTCAACAAACACTGATATCCTGCATGACTCAACAGCACTGATATCCTGCATGACTCAACACTGATATCCTGCATGACTCAACACTGATATCCTGCATGACTCAACAGCACTGATATCCTGCATGACTCAACAACACTGATGTTCTGCATGACTCAACAACACTGATATCCTGCATGACTCAACAACACTGATGTTCTGCATGACTCATTACTGATATCCTGCATGACTCGACAACACTGATATCCTGCATGACTCAACAACACTGATACCCTGCATGACTCAACAACACTGATACCCTGCATGACTCAACAACACTGATACCCTGCATGACTCAACAACACTGATACCCTGCATGACTCAACAACACTGATATCCTGTATGACTCAACAACACTGATATCCTGCACAAGATGAAATAAGATACGCATTCCCTTTCGTTCATATCGTGTTTGGAGGATGGCTCGCATACCACCTCCCCCACCCTGCCACTACACCCTTACCCACCTTTTCAGAAAGAAGGTTTCAAAATGATGGTTTGCCAGACAACAGCAACATGAAGAGCATTTGTAAGCATTGGAGTAAATTCCATTTATGTTTTTTTGGTTCTTTTTTTGTTGTTGTTTGTTTGGTCTTCAGTTTTAAGTCCCCCATCACTGTTTATCTCTTTCATAACCATATGTGTGTGTGTGTGTGTGTGTGTGTGTGTGTGTGTGTGTGTGTGTGTTTTCAGGTCCACCTCGACAGCAAGAGGGATCCCCAGAGATCCCTACATATCTAAATTACAAAGGTGGATCTGTTAGCACCGAATTTCCGCTCACCATGTACCCTGCCGTTAAGAGTGCAACACTGCAGTACCTTGGTCCTCTGTCTAACTCCGCAACGAGCAGTCCAGCACGTGAGAATCTGTACAAACTGCAGTGCACAGCCACAGACCCCAGTCGCCTGTACTGGACCACGTGTAACCTGACCATCAGAAGCGCAACTCGGAAAGACAAAGGATTCTACAGTGTGACTGTGGGGAATGGGGTTGGACAACCCTTCGTTTTCCTGTTTGAGCTGGACGTCAGTGGATCAGGTAGGTCATCGTGTTGTTCTCAGTAGTTTTCTCAGCTTTTGCTGATTGAAGCCATGCTGGAAACTATAGTGGAGTGGTAAATGTAAGCATTAAAACAACCTTTGAAATAACGTGTATCATAGTGAGAGAAATACAACGGCATGACATCAGTTTTCCTGTTGTCCACAGCAGCAGCAGACCGTTCCCAGTCCTCACCAAGCAGCCTGGTGGTAGGGACAGCAGTTGGTGTGACTGTGGCAGTGTTCTTCATCATCATCTTTTCTGTCCTTGTGATCTGGGTGTGGCGTCGTCACTGGGTGCTGCCTTGTGCTGAAACAAGTGAGTGTGCACGGGGATGTGTGTGTCAGTTGTTCTGTCTGAGACAGAAACAAACAAACAAACAAAAATCATGGGAAATGTGATTTATCAGTAGAGACAAAAGGGTACACACACACACACACACACACACACACACACACACACACACACGTCTCTCTCTCTCTCTCTCTCTCTCTCTCTCTCTCTCTCTATATTACATTACAATGCTAACTGATATAATAACAGTCTTGCTTGGACTGCTTTGAGAAGTAAATGCAATTCCACCATGCTGTCAACGACACTCCCTCCCGCCCCCTCCCATGGGAATGGCTTCCCTTGTATTGTGGCTCAAGACCGATGTACATTAAACAACGACTTCATTGTTTATTTGCTCCTTTGTGTACGAACAAAACAATTTTTTGGTGGGGATATGAAAAACTTGTAAATAGACAAGGTAATCAAATTTCAGGTAATTAGTTGCAAAACTGACGTAGCTATGAAGATTTAAATGAAAGTGTGGGTAATTCCTCAACCACGAGGCACGGCAAAGGTTAGAACGTTCGAGTTCTCACTCAGTGTCTGCGTCTCTTTGTCTCTGTATGTCTCTCTCTTTGTCTCTGTGTGTCTCTCTCTTTGTCTCTGTGTGTCTCTCTCTTTGTCTCTGTGTGTCTCTCTCTTTGTCTCTCTCCTCTTTCTCTGAAGCATAACTGTGATTAGTTTTCGTTTATTATCGCACACTCTGCCATTGTGGTCCCACCCCTAGATTTGTGTTTACTTTTAACACAAACAGATACACACACACACACACACACACACACACACACACACACACACACACAAACGTACACACACACGCGCGTGTGTGTGTGTGTCTTTTTGTGTGTGTATCAGTTGTGCGTGAGTGCATGTGTGCGTGTGTGTATGGAGTATACATTTACCTAACTGTGGTTGTATTTTGTGTCTCTGTGTGTGTATCGTACGTGAGTGCACGGATGCGTGCGTGTGTGAGTGTGTGTGTGTTGTGTGTGTGTGTGTGTGTGTGTGTGTGTGTGTGTGTGTGTGTGTGTGTGTGTCTATTGATTTGTTGTCTGTTAACTTGGTTGTCCACAGCATTTCACATCTTTCCCTGCATTTTAATTCTGTAGTTTTATTTTTTTCGTTCATTGCAGGGAAACAGGACAACAAACGGTACGTGATGCCTGTCATTGTGTCTGTGTCTTTGTATCATGTTGTCTTGTGGTCATGTGTGTGTGTGTGTGTGTGTGTGTGTGTGCGTGCGTGCGTGTGTGTGTGTGCGTGTGTGTGTGTGAATAACGAATGAATGAATGTATGTATTGTATTGTAGTGCACTGACAATGATGTGACGCTGTGTGAACAGAGCACGACACAGAAATCAGAGAGAAGACCCACAACCTGCCACCTCTGTGTCTGATGTGTATGAGTTAAGGGAGGATGGCTCTCCCCGTCACGTCACAGGTATGGACAAGTTCTCTCTCTCCCCTCCCTCTCTCTCTTATTTTGTCTATGTCTGTGTGTCTGACTTTCTGTTACGTCTCTCTCTTACTCACTGACACACAGACACACGGACACAGACGAAGACACACACACACACACACACACACACACACACACAACCAACCAACCAAACAAACCAATAGACAGACACACATAAACACCCACATACACACAGATGCAGATAGATAGATAGATAGATAGATAGACAGAGAGAGAGATAGAGAGAGAGAGATAGAGAGATGAACATTGTTTTTTTCCTATAAAGGTTGGAGCCTTAAATGAAGTGGGGGGCAGGGGGAAGGGGGAAGGGGGGGGCGTGGGTGGGTGGTGGGTGGGGTGAAAATACAGACATTTCCAAGTACAGATACTGCTTGAACTGTTGGCTGTGTTCGACACAACAGACCACAGAATACTCCTTTCCAAGCGTCAACTTGTATTTGGGATTCATTCAGCAGTCCTGAATTAGTTTTCTTCATACCTGTCCAACCGCTTCCAGATTGTCTCAGTTAACAACTTTCAATCTGTTCCAACCCTGATCCCCTACGGTGTGCCACAAGGCTCTGTCCTGGGCCCCGTTCTGTTCGTTCTGTACTCTACAACACTCTATGATGTCATTTCTGGTCATTCTGGTTTTTTTCTGTTTATCACCACGCTTTTGCTGATGATACTCAGCTACAGACGTCTGCCGAACCTAGACAGTCTGATTCAGTCAATGCAAGATTGCATTCTTGATGTTCAGTCCTGGGTGACAATCGACAAACGCAAACTAAATGATGACCAAACTGAAGCTGTGATTATGTCTTCTTTAATGATGTCCACGTCTGTCTCTTTCCCTGGCTCTCTCGTGGTTGGTCATGACACAGTTCAGTTTTCTAAATCAGCAAGGAACCTCGGAGTCATTCTTGACTCAAACCTCAGTATGCACGCTCAGGTGGTCAATCTGTCAATCGATTGTGAACTTTGACGGTTTAACACTGTGTGTGTGTGTGTGTGTGTGTGTGTGTGTGTGTGTGTGTGTGTGTGTGTATGCGTGTGTGTGTGTGTGTGTGTGTGTGTGTGTGTGTGTGTGTGTGTGTGTGTGTTCCACAGACACACAGCCAGGCAGTACGGACATTGGAGTTCAGTGCAACATGTCTGACATCACACAGGGTCTTCATGCTGCAGCTGCTGTGGGTCAGGGTATGTGAAACCACGGTGCTCTGGGTCTGCCTCTGTCTGTCTGTCTGTCTGTCTGTCTCTCTGTCTGTCTGTCTGTCTGTCTCTCTGTGCCTCTCTTTCATTTACTCCATGTCAGTCTCTGTGTGTCAGTCTCTGTATCTCTGCATCTCCCTCTGTCTCTCTCTCTTTCTCTCACTCCTTTTCTCTCTATCCGTTTGTCTGTTTGTCCCACTGTCTGCCTCAGATTTAGATTTATGGGCCTGTTATATCTGTCTGACTAGTTTTTTTTTGACAATCTGATTGCCTGTTTTCATATGGGGCTAAGGTCTTACAATGAATAGTATCTCCTGTCAGTCAGTAATCTCTCTCTGTCTGTCCCTCACACTCACACACACTCTCTCTCTGTGTCTGTCTCTCTGTCTGTAAACGCCCAAGGACTATACAATTGAACCATTTGAGTTTTGTCGATGTCTGTCTGTCTCTGTCTGTCTCTGTCTTCCACTTTTCTGACACAGTTTCAATTTCGGTCATTGTGGTTAAAGTTGTGTGTGTGTGTGTGTGTGAAATGTGTGTGCGTGTGTGTGTGTGTGTGTGTGTGTGTGTGTGTGTGTGTGTGTGTGTGTGTGTGTGTGTGTGTGTGTGTGTGTGTGTGTGTGTGTGTGACATCCTCAGAGCACCAGCCCACCTCAGTGTACACATCTCTGAGGACCAGTGACATCGGTGTTCCGTCTGTCTACTCTGACATCTCACCTTACCGCAACACTGGGGCTGCTGTGGATCAGGGTATGAAATCACTTTTCTTTTTTCCATTGGTGACATATGTGTGAGTGACATTCTCAGTGAAATTCTCAGTTCATTGCATACATAACTGTTGACCATGTATCTCGTGTCGCTTGTTTGAAAATTAAACACCATGCATTCACAACTGTGAGGAGAACGCTTGCGATGTGTACGGTCCTGAGCAATGTCTCTGAAAGTGCTGCAGTCTGATGAATATGAGACTGCTGTGAGTTCGTACTGTCACCATGAGGCCAGTCGGGGATTTGAGTTGTTAAAATGTACAACGTGACCAGAGTTGTCTTGTTCCTCTGTGACGAGTGAAGACAGGCACACCTTCTCCACAGCTGTCAGTGAAGGCTGTGTGGGTGTGGAGAGGACTGAGGGGCCACTCCCTGAAGAGTCAGCTGTCAGTGAAGGCTGTGTGGGTGTGCAGAGGACTGAGGGGCCACTCCCTGAAGAGTCAGCTGTCAGTGAAGGCTGTGTGGGTGTGCAGAGGACTGAGGGGCCACTCCCGAAGAGTCAGCTGTCAGTGAAGGCTGTGTGGGTGTGGAGAGGACTGAGGGGCCACTCCCTGAAGAGTCAGCTGCAGTGGGGACACCAGTGTGACAGGGGCTGTCCAAGAGAGCAGGTGTTGCTGGCTCTGCTCTTTCTGTGTGATGGATACCACCTGTCCTCTTGGCCAGTAACCAGAATCCATCCAACATGTCGTGTGTTCTTCTGGTCAGTGTCCTTCGTGGTCTCTGGGGAACCTGGCAGAAATTTACCTCGTGGAGACCTTGTGCTGCATCAGGTTTTCTTTAAAGTCTTCCTCTTGCAGCTAGCTGAAAAGGTATGGTGAGTCAGAGAGGTGTTTTTCCTTGTCTTGGGAACGTGTTGCTGGGCGGACAAACCACCATCAGATATTTCAGATGAATCTTCGAGGCACTGGTTCAGACGTGTGAAGCTGTGCACAGGTGTCTGCTGGATGTGTTAGGGTGTGGACTTGGATTTGCCTTGTACATCTTCCAGCATTGCTTTTATGTGGTCTGCTGAATATTACGGAACTATTTGACAGGTTGTATCACCTCTCTCTCTCTCTCTCTCTGTGTGTGTGTGTGTGTGTGTGTGTGTGTGTGTGTGTGTGTGTGTGTGTGTGTGTGTGATAATCATGCATTTTGATCCAGTACATGTACCATACACGTCAATCCCCAACTACAAGACAAAGAAAATGCTCGTGCAGGTCCACAGTGAAAAGAAAAGAGTTGTCACAAGGGAAGTAACTCGCCGAAACGAACCAGTGACACGTTTCAATAAAACTGGTCATACGTGGCTGACTGCTAATTTACACAGGCATTCACCAATCAACAATCAGACCTGTGTTGTTTCTGTCTGAAGGTCCAGGCCCTGTGTACGAGAACAGTGGGACAGAGAACAGAGCTGTGTATGTCAACGTGCCACACAAACCCTGATCACCATCTGCTTGTATCACACTTCATTGACTGACCACACCACACCACTGCCACCATGACAGCCATAGTCAAAAAGAAACGGTCCACCTTTCACCCCCTCCCTGATAAATTTGTCATATGTATTGTTGGTGCTTTAGAGTATATAGATCACGAAAAATCACGTTAACATAAAAAATCTTGGGACTCACTGTCCCTTCTGGCTTAATTTTGAGGGGTACCCATCTCAGGTGCCGCGACTGCTTTTTGTCAGTCCAAAACGTTCCATAAATTTGGTGATCACCTGTGACTTTGTTATTTGAGCTACGAGAATTTCCTTTATGTTTTTGTTGACAGTGATGCCTTCTGTACGATATACAATAATCAGAACGACAATATATACAATAAAGTGACCGCAGTGAAGCTACGTGTGTACCCACCGTCTGTCACACGTTGCAAACTCTGAATTTGCCAGTGTTTACAATAAACCGTCTCTCTCGAAAACTCTGCAGCTTATTAGAAACAAAGTACACCACAGTCTCTTGTGATCCTTTTGAGCTATGCCACATCACCATGGGCCTATTCTGCTGTCCTCTGTCGCCGGGTTATCTCCCCTACCCCTATTTGGCTTCGACGCATATTTAATTCTTTACAAATTCATATTGGTCTTTTTATTGAAAAAAAGTTTATGTGCACTTTCCAAGTGTGAGCACACACACACACACACACACACACACACACACACACACACACACACACACACACATTTATATAATGGTGTGTGTGTGTGTGTGTGTGTGTGTGTGTGTGTGTTTTCTTAATGAAACGAAAGACTATACTATGGTGAAAGACTATATGGGGAAAGTGTTTCTTGCGGTGCAGAACCACGAGGATGGAGCATGAATGTATTATTGTGACTTTTGAGCCATGTCGAATAAACGTTCTGATATTATTACCATTAATCATATCTTCTCCGGAAATACAGCAGCATGTCAGATCAGGAAATACCAGCGTGGGCTGGCTTCATTTCACAGTGTGGGCAGAACCCGGCAAAGAAGACGACATTGGACTACTACCCTGTGATCCATGACCCCATCACCAGTACAAGACAGTCCAGGAGTGCTTGCGACTTGCAGAGGAGGCCACGAGAGAGGTTGGACAAGAGTACGTTATCACTACGTTTGATTTTGGGGTTTGTATGAAAGCCTACCCGATCGTCTGGAACCAACCTGACCAGTACAAGAAGCATATTTTGATCAGTACATTCCACCTTGCCTGTGCGTGCCTCAAGATGCTTGGGAAAAAGTTGAATGGTTCTGGGTTTGGAGATATCCTTCTGGAGGCAGGCCTGATCAACATTCTTTGATCCATAATTTATGTGTTAATATTAAACTCGTATCGTACATGCTTGTTTGAAAACGTTTCCTGGTTTAACTTGAACTGTCATTATTTTGAAAGAAATGTTCGTGCACATTGATAACTGCAGATTCTGACAATGACTGGCCGTTAAGAAAAGTATCTTTTATAAGAGGGGCAGGTGTTCGGTCCCTCAGTCCACAACACTTCCAGTCCACTCTTTCAGATTGCTCTTTTACATCTTATTGTGTGTTCATTGTGATGTAATTCATGCAGATTTCCATTTGTTAGCATAGCGTTTTAGTGTGTGATGAATTTGAAGATATAGTTCACTTATTGAATAAATAAACTAGATGAATATTTTGATAAAAGCAATGCTTCATGTGCCTTACAGGATGTAGTTTGTTTTCGCAGAGTATTGTTCTACTGTTCATGGTCGGATTTGAACTGCACTGGGGTTTGACTTGAAACGTATGTAGTGACAATGTGACAGCACATGACGATGTTAGAACTAATTAATAATTGCTGATTATATTTTCAAGTATTACTATTGGTTGCTCTGTTTCTTTTCTGGTGTCAATAATTCATGATTACTTTGTGATATTCAAACAAATCTGCTCAGAATTTGAACTGCAGTGGAGTTTGACTTGAAACGTATCTAGTGACAATGTGATTGCACATGTTTGAACTATTCTGTAATTGTTGATTATATTTTCAAGTATTACTATAGTTAATCTGTTTATTTACTTTGTGATATTCAATAAATCTGCTCGGTGCCATAAAAAAATGTATATTCTGTTGTTCATTATCTGTGTACAAATATTGTCACCGTCAGTATGAACGTAATATTCTACTTTAGTAATGCAGTCACACTGTATTGCGTTGGACTGCATTGTACTGTGCTGTGTTTTTTCCTGGGGAGAGCACACTACTGCAATTCAACTACACCTTATTATTCCCCTTTTCCTGTCAGCATGTTTGTTTTGTTTACTTATCAAAGTACACACATGTCCCAGGGACAACTATCTTGTTGCCGTGGGTAATTTTACATGCACAAAGAGCGTGCAGCAGCCAGACCACGATCCAAGGTCTAGTGGAGGAGGGAACAGAAATCCTGGTCTGTGTGTGAATCAAACACGGGAGCCTTGCTTTGTTGTCAGATGCTTTATCCACTAGGCCACCACTCTGGTTTTGTTTTTGTGTTTTGTTATTTGACAAGTGTTGAGGAGATCTTGAGCTTCAGTTCATTCTGTATAGTTATACTCACTGAGTCATGCATGCCTTG
>JAAQRG010316943.1:0-16777 GCA_011634625.1 Babylonia areolata | reverse complement strand
GTTAGTCAAATGGACCGGCAAGGTAAGCCTCTCTATGTGATACCCGATTGTTAGTCAAATGGACCGGCAAGGCAAGGCTCTCTAAGTGATACCCGATTGTTAGTCAAATGGACCGGCAAGGTAAGCCTCTCTATGTGATACCCGATTGTTAGTCAAATGGACCGGCAAGGCAAGGCTCTCTATGTGATACCCGATTGTTAGTCAAATGGACCGGCAAGGCAAGCCTCTCTATGTGATACCCGATTGTTAGTCAAATGGACCGGCAAGGCAAGCCTCTCTATGTGATACCCGATTGTTAGTCAAATGGACCGGCAAGGCAAGCCTCTCTATGTGATACCCGATTGTTAGTCAAATGGACCGGCAAGGCAAGCCTCTCTATGTGATACCCGATTGTTAGTCAAATGGACCGGCAAGGCAAGCCTCTCTATGTGATACCCGATTGTTAGTCAAATGGACCGGCAAGGCAAGCCTCTCTATGTGATACCCGATTGTTAGTCAAATGGACCGGCAAGGCAAGCCTCTCTATGTGATACCCGATTGTTAGTCAAATGGACCGGCAAGGCAAGCCTCTCTATGTGATACCCGATTGTTAGTCAAATGGACCGGCAAGGCAGAAATCAAGAAAGGAAGGGACGACAGAAAGAAAGGGAAATGAAGAACAGAAAAAAACCGAGATCATGAAGGAATTACTTTCACAGAATGTCCAGAGAGTGGGGACTGTACTGAAAGAGGCCCCGGCAGTACAGGGAAGATGTCACCCCCTGTCCGTTTGACTCGTCCTGTCTCCAGCCCCCGTTTTTTGACTTCACAAACAGTGGCGGTGTCAGTGAGGTGACAACGTCGTGTTGAAGAGATGGCATGTGAACTGTTGCGAAATATCACCATTCGAAAATCATCCGCTTCCGCCCCCCAGCCTGCTCCCCCCAGGCCCGCTCCCCCCTCCCGACCCCCCGCCCAGGGCCTCCCCCCCCTCCTACCCCGCCCACGTCTCTCTCCGGTCGGTCTGTCTTTCTCCCTCTTTGTGCCTGCCTGTCTCTTTCTCTGCTTCTAGGTCTCTCACTCTCACTCCCCCTCTCGTTCTCTCTTGCCTGCTCTCTATTTCTTCCTCTCTCTGCTTCTCTGTTTCTTTCTCTCTTCCTCCTTTCTCCCCCAGTGCAAGTTAAGGAACTGTAAGAAACCCGAAATACCAAGGGCTATATCTACAACTACTTTATGTGATGTAAACGTTACGATTTATGTAGCCTTTTACAGTGATCTGGGCAGTGAATTCATATCCACTGTGTCTAGGGCACGCCACAGGAAGGCGGTGAATTCATATCGACTGTGTCTAAGGGCACGCCACAGAAAGGCAGTGAATCCCACTGTATCTAAGGGAACGCCACAGGAAGTCAGCTAATTCATATCCACTGTGTCTAAGGGCACGCCACAGGAAGTCAGTTAATTCATATCCACTGTGTCTAAGGGCACGCCACAGGAAGGCAGTTAATTCATATCCACTGTGTCTAAGGGAACGCCACAGGAAGGCAGTGAATTCATATCCACTGTGTCTAAGGGCACGCCACAGGAAGGCAGTTAATTCATATCCACTGTGTCTAAGGACACGCCACAGGAAGGCAGTGAATTCATATCCACTGTGTCTAAGGGAACGCCACGGGAAGGTAGGGCTCAATCTGCTTCCACAGCATTAAGCTCCCCTGATCCAAGTCAGGTACCCGTTTACACCGGGATGGAGTGAGGAAACCCGGAGTACAGTGCCTTCACCGATGACACAACACCATGCCGGAACGAGTCCTGGAAACCTGATGATTGGCGAGCACTTGATCACTTGCATAATATAAGAAGGTGAAAATCCTGCATATGGAAAGAGAGGAAGAGCACCTAAAACAATCTTGACATCTTTTTTTCTTTTTTTAAAGTTAATTTAAAAAATTTAAAAAAAGAAAGAAAGAAAGAAAAAAAAAGGGTGAAATCCTAGGACGCAGCAAGAAAAATAATAGTAACAATCATGATAATAATAAAACAGGAAGTGATGGTGGAGCTGCACAACGTCATAAGGGGCGCGTAACTTGCACCGCGTGACGCGAACCTGTCAAACAGAGTGGCGTCACCGTGTTTCCTGGGAAGCGCCATCTGTATTAGGGGTTATCACCCCTTGCCTCTATCTCCCTGGCCTGGTCGTGAGAGACCGTTGATAACTTGGCTGCAGGCCCCTTGGCACCCCCTTCCAGCCCACACAGCCAGCTCTGTACGTCCCCTGGGCGGAAGGTGGGAGGGGGGCGGGTAAAACATTACTTATCCTCTGTGTGTGTGTGTGTGTGTGTGTGTGTGTGTGTGTGTGTGTGTGTTGAGTTAGGTTAACACGTGTGTTCCTTGCAGTAAATAGCAAGCTATGTAAACCTGAAATTCACTGCCTTTTTCAGTCTGTCAGATTGCTTCACTTACATCGTGTAAAACAAATCTAAAAGCATTCCTTTCAATCGTTCTCTGCAGAATTAAGACTGTCCATTCCTTATCTAACTGTATAGATCTACATCCATTTTTGACATGCATGTGTGTGTGTGTGTGTGTGTGTGTGTGTGTGTGTGTATGTGTGTGTGTGCATAGCACAAACACACACACACACATACACATTATATATATATATATATATATATATATATAAAAGTCAGTGCTGCTTGTGCTACCGATTCACACAGGTAAACAAAAGGTACATTGGAACAAACCCAGACACTTCCACAAAAAAGGAAGCGCCGGGTCTGTTGAGGAAGTGCCTGGGTTTGTTCCAATGTATCTTTTGTTTACCTGTGTGCTAGCTGAATCGGTAGCATAAGCAGCACTGACTTGAAGTTGTGTACCTTGAGAGAGTTAATACCTTTTACTTATTTGTATATATATATATATATATATATATATATATATATATATATATATATATATATGACTGAAACAACTAAAACTCTAATCTCTGCTTTTGTGCTGTCACGAATAAACTATTGTAATTCCCTTCTCATAGGCTGTCCATATAATCTTCTTCGGCGATTTAAAAAAAACTTCAAAACAATGCTGCCTGTATGACTCTCAAGAGTCCCACGTACTGATCACATTTCTCCCCACCTCCGCACTCTACATTGGCTCCCCACTGTAGCAAGAATTATATACAAAGTTGCGTGTCTCTGCTATTCTGTTTTCCACTCCGGACCTACATAATTATCTTTCTGACATTATCAATGTTTGCACTCCCTCAAGAAATCTCCGCTCTTCCTCTGACTGTTACCTTTTGAAACTTCCTCGTGTCAATACAAGAACCTTTGGTGAACGTTCTTTCCTCTTTGCTGCTCCTCACATCTGGAACAACCTTCCTCATCATATCCGTGCACCTCATTCTATCTCTGCTCTTTGCTCTTCATAAAAACTCATCTTTTCAAAACCAGTCTATATGTACCCTCAGCTTCCTTCTTCTCCAACACCATCCTTGTCAGCTCACTTTGGACACCCACACACACATACACACACACACACACACACACACACACGATCAGTTTGTCCTCAGATGGAACAGAATAGGGCAAGATGACACTGAGGTTGTGTGAAAGTCTGCTTGACGATGTGCAAACTTCAAAAAACACTTCCCTGCAGGTCAAGTATCTTTCTTGTCTTCTCTCCCTTTCCCTCTCACACCCTTTCTCTCTCTCTTTGTCCCTTTCTCTCTCACACCCTTTCTCTCTCTTTGTCCCTTTCTCTCTCACACCCTTTCTCTCTCTTTGTCTCTTTCTCTCTCACACCCTTTCTCTCTCTTTGTCCCTTTCTCTCTCACACCCTTTCTCTCTCTTTGTCTCTTTCTCTCTCACACCATTTCTCTCTCTTTGTCTCTTTCTCTCTCACACCCTTTCTCTCTCTTTGTCCCTTCCTCTCCCACACCCTTTCTCTCTCTTTGTCCCTTTCCCTCTCACACCCTTTCTCTCTCTTTGTCCCTTTCCCTCTCACACCCTTTCTCTCTCTTTGTCTCTTTCTCTCTCACACCCTTTCTCTCTCTTTGTCTCTTTCTCTCTCACACCCTTTCTCTCTCTTTGTCCCTTTCTCTCTCACACCCTTTCTCTCTGTCCCTTTCCCTCTCACACCCTTTCTCTCTCTTTGTCTCTTTCTCTCTCACACCCTTTCTCTCTCTCTTTGTCTCTTTCTCTCTCACACCCTTTCTCTCTCTTTGTCTCTTTCTCTCTCACGCCCTTTCTCTCTCTTTGTCTCTTTCTCTCCCTTTTTGTCTGTCTGTCTCTCTCTCTTATTCTCTGTGTGAGTGTGCGTGCGTGCGTGTTTCTGTGTGTGTGTGCGTGCTGTTATTCGTTGTGTGCTTGTTATGTGTCTCTCTGTCTGCCTCTATCTATTCTTTTTTCTTCTCTCTCTGTCTCTCTCTCTCTGTCTGTCTGTCTGTCTACAACTTCTCCATATCAATGTGTCTGTCTGACTCTACATATCCCGCTTCCCTCTCTGTCTCTCTTTCTATCTGTTTCTCTCTGTTTCTCTCTCCCTCCCTCCCTCCCTCACAGTCTGCCTCCTTTCCCCCCATACTCTCCCTATCCCATCCAAGGCCTCTTGCCCCTGTTCAGTGACGAATCTGTCGCCACTATCTAAACCCTATTTCGCGCGCGCCTTCCCACACTCACTGCACGCTTGGAGAGAGAGGCGCGTCTAGGGAAGCATGATTAAAAAAAAAAAAAAAAAAAATCCTGGCCGCGATATTATCATTATTTATCGCATGTCACTAGATCAAAGCTCCGCATCTTCAGCGAGGACAGACAGGATAAGTATGGTGCTGGGTTAATGTAGGGAGTTAGGAGTAAAAGGGCCTCCCCCAAGGAAAACCACCGGCGGTCTGTTTGTTTTTCTTTTCCAATATTTTAACGTATCTTGAGAGGTAATTTGGTGTAATCGAGAGTGTGAACAGCTATAGAAAACTCCAGTGTACATTACTCTCCAGTCCCATTTGGTTTGATATACCTAATAGTTTACATCGTAGTTTAGTGACGTGTTTATTTTACAGGACAAACAAAACCAAGAAACACGGGAGAGGAGGAGGAGGAGGATATCAAGTGCAGGCCGACATTAACAAGCCCTTTCTCCTGTCCACACAGGCTCCTGTCTACATACTTTTCCATTTCTTCTCTAGGTCCTCAGCAGCGCGTTGGGTTTATAAGGTATAGGCCTTGACGCCCCGTTTCTTTGTTCCTTAAAGTCCAGGCCCCCACCCAACCCCGCCCCACACAGGCCCAGTACAGATGATGGCTGATGAGGCCTCCTTGAAACTGAAACTGAAACTGTGCAGCAAGCTAATCTAACCTGCCCGGAAACTCAGGTCGCCAGTTTGAGAAATTCGCCGCTTGAAAACACTTTCTTGGAAAGAGACAGACAGACAGACAGCAAGAGAGGTTGAATTCGCCCCTTGGCGGCCTTCGCCCCCTTGTCCCCCCTCCCGTCTCCCGTTCGGTCTGTTATTAGTCATAGTACACTGTGGACCCATGCCGAAATCTCCGTCTGTAACCCTTACACTGCTGAGCCCAGCTGAAAAGACTTCGGCCTGACACACACATAATGTAAAAGCAAACTCTATTTTATGTACAATCCGTTCACTTTGCTGAACAAAGGTAAAGCCATCCCCGGAGGAAAAGGAAGTCCACGTAAAGCATGATGTGAGTGACCAGCTGACCTGTGAGCTCAGTCTGTCTGGGTGAGGTGACGGCTCTTCACTGACGAGCATGATCGTCGTCAGCTGTGAAGGGGTTAAGGAGACAATCACACGACTGGATTTCACACAGACTTATGAAGACACCAGCTACTTAGCGCTCTCGTCTTCAATTAACTTCTAATCTACCCGCCAGCCAGCTTCCGAACGGCCTTGAGGGAGGAGTGGGGGAGTGTGTCTATCAGGTTTGTTTGACTGGGCCTGTGATCGGGAAGATAGCACACGTGACGTGGTCACTGCGCCGCTCAAAGAACCAATCAGATTGAGTGGTCAGGTTTGATGTGACACTTTGTTTACGTCAGTGTACGTGTGATGTGACCGTTTTCCCGATCTCTGTTTTTGCTGGTCTGCTTTTCTTTGAGCCAGAACTTGGGTTCCCTGTCCACCTCTACGAGAGCGAATTAAGTTCCCATACACACTATTACAACAACAACATCAACATCATCAACGACAACAACAGCAACAACAACTATTACCAGTACTACTACTGCTGCTGCTGCTTCTACCACTATATACCACAACCCCATCATTCATATGAGTATCCATATCAATCAATCAGTCATATGTGCGCACTTATTCTTGCATATAAGAGGGTTCGACGACAATACTCCTATCATTCTTAATGCATTTTATGTATGTAAATATGTATGTATGTATGCTTGAATGTATGTATGATATTATGTCTGTTTGTATGTCTGTTTATTATCTATCTAATTATTTATTCTTGACAAAGGAGAGGGGGTATAAGAATTGTTATCCTTGCATCTGATCAGTTCCAGTGTCACAAACCTTGATTTATTTTATTATTCATTTATTTACTCATTCATCTATTTATCTATTCATTCATTTATTTATCTATTCATCTATGTGTTCATTTATATGTTCATTAATATGATTATATCTATTTTATTATTCATTTATTTACTTATTCATCTATTTATCTGTTCATTCATTTATTTAACTATTCATTTATGTGTTCATTTATATGTTCATTTATTAATATGATTATATTTATTTTATTATTCATTTATTTACTTATTCATCTATTTATCTGTCCATTCAATTATTTAACTATTCATTTATGTGTTCATTGATATGTTCATTTATTAATATGATTATCTTTTATTTAGTTGTTTATCAACAGTGTTGGTTTGTGTGTCTTCAAGGCTCGGCTTGGAACGGTGACGTCAGCGACAGCCTGCATTTCATTTGCAAAACTCCTGGTACAGGTATTGTACACATCCATACTGTCAATGTGTGTGTGTGTGTGTGTGTGTGTGTGTGTGTGTGTGTGTGTGTTCGTGTGTTGTGTGTGCATGAGTGCATTTGTTGTGTTTGTTGTTGTTGTTGTTGTTGTGTGTGTGTGTGTGTGTGTGTGTGTGTGTGTGTGTGTGTGTGTTCATGTTGCATGTGCGTGAGTGCGCGCGTGTTTGTGTATCTTCTATTAAATGTGATAATGCTGCATTGTTGGCTGATCTCACATGGCAATAAAGGAATCTTCATAAATGTACCTTTTTGTTCGTATGCATAAAATGATTCCCAGTTTGCCTTGTCAATATCTTTCCCTGTGGAACATGATAGCTTGTTCTTATTACGCACATAGTTATTTGCTTTGTGAGTTCGCTTATTTGTCTCGCAGTTTGCGTGCTGAATTGTTTAAACGACACAGGAACTATTATTTGTCTCTCCGTTTGTTCGTTTGTGTTCATTATTTACACTATGTCACGACAGGTATGTCTGTGTGAAATTCGGGCGTCAGTCTCTCCCCACAGATAGGGGGTCGTCATAGTGCAGCGCCATCCATATTATTTGTTCTTTTGTTCCAAAATGTCTGCAGGTGTATGAATTCAGTTCAACTATCGTATAAGATTTGTTTGTTTGTTTGTTGGTTGGTTTGTTTATCTATCTATCTATCTATCTAGCTATCTAGCTATCTCTCTCTCTATCTACCTACCTACTTATCCATCTATCTATCTATCTATCTATTAGTGACAACTCTTCTTGCAGTAGTTTCTTTTACGTACTCATGATGCACACGGATATGAGTGTGTAGTCTCATCCGAAAGATCAGCACCCAGAGAACATCACTGGCGGTATGGTGGAGATGGGCTGGGGGTGGTGGTGGTGGTGGGGGTGGTGTGCAAATCCGTGTTCCGTTCTGTGCACCGCTTTCTCAAACACGAGGTTTTATTCTTTTCGGTTGACTATTTTTCTAGATCATTATTAACTTATTTTGCTTTTCTTCCGCGGAACGTTATGTGTGTGTGAGGGATGGGAGGTGGCGGGGGTGGCGGCTAGGGGGTGGGGTGGAGGTGGGAGGAGGACCGGGGCATGGATGTTCTCTCTGTATGTCTCTGACTCTGATTCACATACAGAGAGGGAGAGAGAGGGAGGGAGATGGAGAAAGAGAGAGAGGGGGAGAGAGGGAGAGAGAGAGAGAAAGAGAGAGGGAGAGAGAGATTGAGAGAGGGAAAGGGAGAGAGAGAGAGAGAGAGAGAGAGAGAGAGAGAGAGAGAGAGAGAGAGAGAGAGAGAGAACAAAGAAGTCTTTGAAAAGAGAATGACAAACGTATCATTAATTAATGATGTACGTTTCTTGCGTAGTTTGACCATCATTCGTTTCCTTTTCTTATCCTTCGTCAGAGCTTCTTCTTTATATTCATATGACGCAACAGGATATGAAAGATATGGGAGAGGGGAGGGAGAGAGAAGGGGAGAGAGAGAGGCGAAAGGGAGAGAGGGAGAGAGCCATATGACGCAACAGGATATGAAAGAAAAGTGCGCAAAAAGATACTATGTAAGTTGATGCATGAAGACAGGACAAGACGTCTATTGCTTTACCTGTTTATGCACCTATCAGCCCACTTCCCCGAAAAATAAAAGGCAAAAGTAAGTAAATAAATGATTAAAATGCAAAACATAGATGTACATTTACGTTACATTGCTGAAAAACAACAACCGCCTAACAGTATCCCACCTCCATGTTTGTATGTTTGCCTGTCTGTCCATCCGTGGACAAATGAAAAACCCTGAATGAATGTTTAAAGAAAGCTTCTATGAATCCAAGAATGATCCGCTATTGTTGAGGATGAAAGAGAAGATAGAAAAAAAATATATAGACAAGCACACAATCGAAAAGAAAAGGGGGACATTTTAGAAGAAAATACAAAAAGAGCAACTCATTCATGACAGGAGCAATCCATCAAACAAGAATTGTTTACTGAAGTGCGTTTTCCAACACCAGTTCTCGGGGTTTTTTGTTGTTGTTTTTTCATGGCGTGTGTAGCGAGGTCACTTTATTTTTCCCTCCGTCGAAGAAAGGGTGCATTTCATGCAGCTGCGATATTATTCTCCCGCTATGGGTTACTCTTCTGAATTTTGTTTCCGTTTCCGTTTCAAGGAAGTGTTAAAGTGTGCGTACTGATTCATGTGGACTGCTCAAATCCGCACCTGCTTGGAGAGAGAGAGAGAGAGAGAGAGAGAGAGAGAGAGAGAGAGAGAGGGCGCAAATGCCCACGGACTTACAGATACTCGCAGATATGCTGCTTTTATTTCAAGTCCATGACAGATGCCTGACATAAACACAGCACTGGTCAGGCCTTTCTTTTCCAGATACACTTTTCATGCTTGAACAGAAGTGTCACTGTATGGTGTGCTTATATTCCGCAATGCCCCATAAACTGTCCGTTCTTATATTATTGCCTGTTTCATCTCGTAAAAAAACAAACAAACAAAACACTCATTCCACACGCACATAGTAAATTAGAAAATTAGAAAATCGTCTGGCAGATTCAGAAGTAGAATCTAGAGATGAGTTGATCTGGATAAAAGAAAGGGGATTTTGATGAAGGCACTCTTTCAAGAGAAGTGATTCGTTTGTTTTGGTGTTTTTTGTTCCCAATACTTTGAACAAGCCTTAAGTTCAGAATCTTTTTTTTATTTTTTTTATTTTATCGTAATTAACCCTTTTACAGTCTTTAACATCGTTTATAAACCAAACTTCGAATATATCAACATGTGCAGGATTGTACTATATATTCAAATGCTGTGAACGATTTGTTCTGGAACTTTTAAAACATTTTCAGCTGAACTGTTTGTGGTTTTTCTGCCTTCAAGAAGAGCCCTTAAAACGTTTCACATTTCACAGCTGGCTGAATCGATTTTTCTTAATACACTGTGCCTCCGTTATTCATTAACTGCACGTGCAAATTGTGAGAATTTGCTTTCATTGTTATAAATCATAACGGCTTTGATATCTTCAGTCATGAATAGTAGAATCCAAATGAAGCATAAAACACACACACACACACACACACACACACACACACACACACGGTACAACATCTGCATGGACACTGCATTACAAACCAAGTATCTTGCTGAAGTATGATTGGGTGTGGGGGGGGAGGCGGGGTAAGGAAGGGGGGTCGGAGGGTGGCGATGGTGCGTACGCACGCGCGCGTGCGTGCGTGTGTGTGTGTGCGTGTGCGTGTGTGTGTGTAGACTTTTATTTCGTTTACTTTCTTGTTTTTTCAACAAATTCCGTCTGTGGTTTACGTGTCAAAAGGAAAACAACCAACATACCACATGTTAGCAACTGGCTGGGTCTGATTTATCATATTATTTTGGTTTACCTTATTCTTGTCTAGCTTAATTATCTTATTCACTTTATAATTTTATTTCATTCTATGTCATTTGTTTCACTTTATCTTTATTTTTCACTTATTCATGTTATTTATTTGATTTGTTTCTTTTCTAAATTCATTGTTGAAGTTTTTTACATTTCATTTATTATCAAAATTTGATTCATATCTGCTTTGCTTCAGTTCTCATCAGTTTTGGGTTTTATTTTGTGTTGCAGACACATTTCACATTTCAAAACGCACACGTTGGAACTCACATTTTCTTTTACGTGACACGTAAAAATGACCACTAATAGACAAACAATGCAAACCCCACCCCACCAACCCCACCCCACCCACCACACAAACAAAGACAACAACAGCAAAAACCATACCAAAAAAACAAAAAAAACAACAACAAAAAACAAACAAACAAACAAACAAAAAACCCCAAAAAAACAACAACAACAAAGTATTCAATAGATACAAGAACAGCCACAACATATTTATAAAATCAAACAACAACAACAACAACAATCATTTAATAAACTAAGCAGTCAACTTCTATGGGAAAATAGTATTCATTACAACCAACACCAACAACACCAACAACACCACCAACACCAACAACACCACCATCACCACCAACACCACCAACACCAACAACAACACCACCAACACCACCACCAACACCAACAACACCACCAACACCAGCCCTCACCCCACTCCTCTCCCCACCCTCACCCACTTCCACCACCACCGTCACCACCACTACCATCACCTCAAGTAACAATGAATTGAATGAAGTAAATTACAATACAGTAAAACAAACAGAATGAAACAGAACTGAATACAACACTGTGAAAGCAGGAAAAAAACAAGAAGCTTACTCACGCATCCCGTGTGGCTGAAACAAACGTCGAAGTGCACATCGTGGTTGATGGGTTGACGTGCAGCCTTCAGCTGTCCGTGGGGAGGACACGACACAAGATGGCGGGCCTACAGGGCCACTAGGACTGCAGCACACAGGAACTACAACAGTACGATGGATGTGCCAGTGTCCGTAGGACTGTAGCACGCGGAAACTAACATAATACTCTGAATATGCCAGTGTCCGTAGGACTGTAGCGCGTTGAAACTAATGTAACACTCTGAATATGCCAGTGTCCATATGATTGTAGCACGCGGAAACGAACGTAATATTCTGAATATGCCAGTGTCCGTAGGATTGTAGCACGCGGAAACTAACGTAATATTCTGAATATGCCAGTGTCCGTAGGACTGTAGCGCGCGGAGACCAATGTAGCACTCTGAACATGCAAAGAATGTCCAAGGGATCATACCCCGCACACGGAAACCAACATTGAACTTCAGTTTGCGAATGTGCACAGGATTATACTGTAGCACACGGAAACTAACAATGACTGAAGTGTGAACATGTAAATATCCATACGACCGTAGCACACCTTACTGTCTTAGGTCTTCCGTCTCTCCTGGGATGCAGGCCGTCAACAAGAGACCTCCACAGTCCTCTGTCCTGTGCCTTGGCGTCTGTCTGGCTCAGGATGAGGCCCACCTTCTTGGTGGCTGCCTGGAGGTCTCCTCGGCCTCCTTTGGGAACTCCGTGCAAGGGCCTGTCTGGCGATGCTTGACGCTGGTTTTGGTAGTAATGCCCGATCCATCCCCACCATCTTCCAATTTGGCTTTCAGCTGGCAATGGTTGTGTCTTCTGCCACAGGTAGATATTGCTGACTAGTCTGCCCGTGGATCTGAAGGACTCCTCTCAGGCAGATGTTGATGAACGTCCGCGTTTTGTTGAGTTTTTTTTTTTAGTACTACAGCACGCGGAAACTGATAATTAAAGAAGTCCTGATTTGCAAATATCCACAGGACTGTAACATACGGAAACTGATAATTGTAGAAATCCGAATATGCAAGTATCCACAGGACTATAGCACAAAGAATCTAATACTTAACTCAAAATGCTCATAAACAAATTTACAAGGTTGTACCTCACGGAAACCAGTATAGAAGATCGAGACAGCAGAGGTCCGCAAAACACATTGGACAGAACCACACATCGGACAGAACCACACATTGGACAGAACCACACATTGGACAGAACCAATGCTCAGAAGATCCAGGTGTCCTCAAGGCACAAACAGAAGAAAAAATCTCTGGTGTGGAATTTGGAAAATTTGATGTCTGTGGGCAACGTCGGACAAGGCATCTGATATAAAACTCTGACGTCCTACAGGATAATAAATGCAGAATAATTGAGGAAACTGGATTTGAACTCTAGATATCTATCAGGTCCACGACGTATTAGCGTACCCCAGACATCCGCGACAAACACAGCACAAACAAACATCAAACAACAATTTAACACTTTGCAAACCACAAAAGATTTGTGACAGATGTAATTCAAAACTGTGAAGCTGCTGCTATTCCCGACGAATGTGACACATGAGGCATTACAACTAATCTCAGAATCTGAGAGATCAACATGGAGTTTTAAAAACTGAATTCAGATTTAAGCTCGGAACTAAAGCGTGATACTGTTCTTGGAGATGCAGTACATCCTAGGGACATTCTCAGCTTTTCACAGTGAATGCCGTGCAGATAAAATGGCAAATGTTTTGGACTGCTGAGATCGTAAAAATCCACGAGAAACATGGTACAAACTATTGACATTGAAACACAGAGATATTGGAGCTCCGTGGTGCATATCGCACGAGGACACAAAGGAAATGACGCTGAGTATTGAGTATCTTAGATGTTTTCAAGGGGTGTACAAGAGAGAGAGAGAGAGAGAGAGAGAGAGAGAGAGAGAGAGAGAATTTTTTTAAAACATATTGACATTGATGCTTTGATATCTCCAAAGGTCGAGGGCAAAGTAGAACACGCACACTGAATAACATTTGATTTGATTGTAGACCTGGAAGTGGACCTGATCAAGTATTCGTACAATGTTCATCCATCGGTTGTTCTAATCATATCTATTGTCCAAGATTTGAACAGTGTTTGAATGAAAAATCCACGTGGCTGAAACCAGATGCTCCTCACTTGACGGGTCAAGTGAATCGAAACTCTTTCAAAGCGATAAATCTTCTGCTAAACAGGCCCGCTTAAGACATTCGTTCACAAACTGTCCCCGTGACTTGAACGGTTACTCACCAATGAGTGAGTCGACAGACAGTGTTTGGCTGGAGTCCCACGTGAGTTACGGGGGGAGAATGTTGTAGTCTGCAGACTCCAGGTGTGTAGACAACTTTTGCTTTACCTCCCCCCCCCCCCCGCACTCCCGCCACACACATACCACCACAAACACACACACCCTGCCCTCCTTGTGAATATGCACGTGCAGAAGAAAAGACACGCATGTAAATGATTCTGTGATCACTGTCATCATTCAGTGAGTCACTGGGCCACGAACACAGCATGCACCTGTACCACTCTCGGGAGTGTGACTGCTTCAGTGGGGATACAAATGTCCATTCGCAACAAAAAACACTTTTTCGTCACTTGAATAATTGCTGAGTGAACTGAGAAATTTTAATGATATGTTTTTATTTCGCACTTGAGTGATTTCATATCAATTTGAAGCAGTTAGCTTTTAAAATGAAAATTACGTTATCATTTGAACGATTGAGGATAATTTCCTTCCGTGTATCAAACCATCAAATCTTTTGTTTTGGAATAATCAGCTTTCTTTCGTGTGAGAGGCTAGTCAAAACATTATATTCGTTATTTGTATCCCTGCTGTCGGAATTTAAACATTTGATTTAAGCACCATTTTCATGGATGCTTGCAATCCCAATCCAAGACTTGTGTTAACACCAGTTTTCCAGCTCGTGTGCAATGGAAACATGTGGAATATCTAGTTTTTACCACGTCGATTTTCTCGCTGGACTTGATAAATGAACTTGCTGAATGAACTGGAACACTCCATTTTAATCAATTTTCCAGTCACAAACAATTACAGATTCAACAGAAATAATTCAATCTGAACAGTTTATAGCAGATTCAAATGTCATTATCATCATTTCTGCGCCGACTGAATGCATCAAAGCGTTTGGTTAAACAGTCATTTAGCTGATCATACGATGGTTGAGTGAAGTTTTTACACGTGTTTTCTTCATTTTCTACTTTAAGGCATGTGTGGATTGGAAACAGCGAGAGAACCGCCAGACAAGTTGAAACGACATCCAATGGTTGACCACTGGCGGCTGCCCCACCCTCTGATTAAAACTCCACACACCTCTCATCCAGCCACAGGCCCTGACCAGCCCGCTAGGTTTGTGTGTTGGTCAGGAGTCTGCTCCTTTATTTTAAAAAAAACCCACAGATGTGGTGTAGCGTATATGGATCAGTGTCCGCGATTTGGTGTTTCCGTGATACATGACCTAAAACTGAAATTGGCCTGGCCACCAGATTTGGTTCACATTGCAGAACGCAAAGCAATGAGGGTTCTCGCTTCTCTCTCTCTCTCTCTCTCTCTCTCTCTCACACACACACACACACACACACACACACACACACACACACACACACACACACACACACACACATATATATATATATTTTAAACAAACACGTGTGTGTGCGTGCGTGAACGCGCTTACGTGCTTGTGTTTTCATGCGAGCGTGTGTGTTCATGCGCTTTTCGTTTTGGAGCTAAAAGAGTTGTCTTTCATAAGTTCATTATCGCCACGTCGTTTCGATCACAATTCAGTTATTAGTTTCAATCTTCTTGTTTTTTCTTTATGTTGCCTTAAATTGCAGCTGATGATTACTTGTTGATATATTGTTATAACCGTTTGTATCGCTGGTACATCTTATCGAATGAACAATATCTCTTTTTCTGTTCACATGCACGAATACACACATTTGAATTAAAATGCAGTTAAGAATTTCCTCGCGGTTCAGAGGGTGCACAAAACTGTCTTGAGGCAATGTGACAGTATCTGGTTTCTGGATATGAATGCCATATGTCTGTACAATTATATCGACAGGAACTATCGTAGCTTCTGAAAGTGATATTTAAGAGGCGGTGGTGAGAAAGAGGGGAGGGGGAAAAGGAGGGGAAGAGAGGAAAGGAGAGAGAGAGAGGGAGGGGGGGTGGGGGTGGGTGGGAGGGGGAGAATGTGCATGGGATGATTGAATTCGTATCGTACTCTTCGGTGCCATAGATTCTTAGAGACTGTTGTTGGAGAAACGTGAAAGTGGTCTGTACAATGTGTGTGCGTGTGTGTGTGTGTGTGTGTGTGTGTGTGTGTGTGATGGAGGCGGCGGAGGGAGGGTGCTGATGCTTACTCATTCTGGCTCCATTATACTCCTTGAGAGGAAAATGTCCCGTGATATGTGTGGTAAGTATGTGCACAGATTATAGCACTCATAATGTATGAGGGATGGTAACATCTCCCTTTATCCCAAATCTCTCTCTCTCTCGCTCTCTCTCTCTCTCTCTCTCTCTCTCTCTCTCTCTCTCTCTCTCCCCGATGTTTGCGACATCGTTCATCATGACCGTCTTTGTTCCACCAGCAATGCCTCCTGTTCCACCCCCTCTTTGTCCTCCTTGGTGAATCTTACCCTCACTCTTTCATCATATGATCACAGCGAAATCTCAGTTCTCTGCTGATACAAGAGCTCAAAACTATTACATGTACTACGGTCGAGCTTTCGTCATTGGTGTTATTGCTGGTAATGAAATCCAGATAGGAAAACAAAATCTACGAACTTGGATAAATCTCCAGCGGGTTTCGGCCTTCTTGTTCATCTCACTGCACTGAACAGTCTCGCGAGCACCCCCACCCCCACCCCACCCCTCCTCCCCCTTCTTCCTCTGCACTTCGCTGCCTTCCCCGCCTGTGTGGCCACTGACGCTTTATCAGTTGCCTTCACTTTCCCTGGGGATCCTCAAACAGTGTCATCCAGATTCGCCTATTCCAGATTCCAAGATCACAGACGTTGTGATCCCGATTTGCCCATTCCCAGTTTGCCTATGTACTCAGTTGCTCTCTCTCTCTCTCTCTCTCTCTCTCTCTCTCTGCGTGTGTGTCAGTGTGTGTGTGTGTGTGCCCGCGCGTGTTTGAGAGAGAAGAGAAAGAGAGAGGGCGAGATTGAGAGAGACAAAGAAAGACAGAGAGCGAGACAGAGAGACTGAGAGAGAGACTGATCAGGCAAAACGGGGACGGCGGGAAGGCGAAACCAACTGTTCAGAGGCCATTGAGGGTGGCAGTAGGATCAAAGAATAGGCGAAACGGGAAGAGGCAAAATGGACCTTCAGACTTGTGCCAAACATGGTACTACGAAGGACCTTTCAGAGCGCTGTGCTTGGTATTGTAAAGCAAGGAAGACAAAAACTGTCAAAGCCACGTGATTCTTATCCACACCTTTGTTATTACACACACTGCTACTTC
>JAAQRG010316934.1:0-16798 GCA_011634625.1 Babylonia areolata | reverse complement strand
CACTGGAAGAACGGCGCAGTGCAAGACCCTGCATCACGCAGAAAACATGAAGACTGCCATCCCCATTCATTACATGCTAGGCTCCAGGAACCAACAGAAAACATGAAGACTGCCATCCCCATTCATTACATGCTAGGCTCCAGGAACCAACAGAAAACAGATTAAAGAGACAAAGTCTGAACCACCTTGTAAAGGCGAACCAACGACACCTTACTAGCGTCATGCTTCCACCCACAACAACAGGTGAAATCCCTACAGAAGTCAGAGGAGCTGAACATAGTCCTCCATGATCCTGGAGCAGGTAAGGAGGATAGCCACATTGATGCAGAATCGAGAAACATGACCCTCAAGTTCCTTGACCAAGACTATCCGTGTGACAGATGGACTCATATCTAGACAGATGGCTCTGCTGAGAGTGCTGTGAAAAAATGGTGGCGGGGGTTTTCTCATTGGATTCCCAGATAGCAGCCGTGTCACAAAGTCCATCCCTACAGGTCAGCTGTCCACAAACTACAGAGCGGAGGCTTGTGCTGCACTGCTTCATTCAGCACAGACTCTGAATATTAGAGAAGAGCTGCCTACGCACACAGTCATCCTGACAGACTGCAAATCAGTGCTGCAAAGTCTCCTTGTAGGAGAAGAAAGCCAGATCCTGCGAGACATCAGGCAGGCACTGGAGACACTGAGCAAGAGGACAGTGCTGACCCTCCAGTGGATCCCATCGCACTGTGGAGTCAGCGGAAATGAGGTAGCTGACAGGTTCTCAATGGTGGGCAGCGAAATGGAACAGACTGTTCATCCTGTCTCCTATAGAGAAGCACGAGCAATCGTGAAGAACCAGTTCAGAGAGCAATGGAGAAACAAACACCAAGCTGGATCGGAGGAGGAGGATCTCTGGACTTTAAACGCACAGCAAGTAATCCTCTTCCTACTGAGAGCTGGGCATTGTGTGCTCCTTTCCCTACCTCTTTAGACGGACACTTTCCCCTACTGAGGAGTGCCCATGTGGCACGGGTTCGCAGACACCACAGAGTTTGCTACAGTTCTGCCCAGGTTTTGGTGCAGAGGAGGGACTCAAACTTGGCCCTGTGCGGTGGAACTCCACGAGAAGCTCTGGGGACCACCTGCTGCACTGCAGAGGACGGCGGACTTCGTGTTGCAGACTGGACTGACCATCTGACAGCATGAATTTGGGAACGAAGAAGAAGAAGAAACACGGCGTACTTAGAACAAATTGATGCAAAAATAAACCAACTGTTGATACTGTGTAAAACATTAACAACAACAACAACAACAAAAATCAAAACACTGTGTCATAAGAGCCAACCGTCTGGATACCAACTTACCATCTTTGCCCTTGTAAAGGGCAGACAACACACACATACTGAAACTAACACAGACACACACTTGCACGCGCACAACAAACAGCCACACCATAATAATACAAACTCGCCTTTTCGTTTGAAGAATTGCCTATGATGTGCCACTGCGTAAGAATCCAGACCGCTCGGTACAGCTTAACTACCATTATCTGTAGCAAGTGTCCACTCCCTGCCAGGCACTCTTTGTGTGGGGGGAGGTGGGGGTGGAAGGGTATGTGTGTGTGTGCGCGCGCGAGCTCGCTCGCCTCTTCGGCAGGGGTCAGTCTCATATAGACCTCACAAAAAGTTAAGGACCACTTCATAAAAGCAGGTACAATGTTTTAACGAAATCAAGAGATGATTCAAATCACGCTGGTTGCATGTGGTCTACCACTGGCCTCTCACTGAATATACTAACGGCTGCTTCAGGCACACGTGCACCCATGAACAGCTTGAAAAATGCTTTTGAGAAATCGATGTTTCAGCCTAAACATGTATCGTTATGCAGTGGCTCATAAACGATAGCCAGCGGTTTTTCAATAAACACACACACACACACACACACACACACACACACATGCACACAAGAGGAGGTATAAGTCAATGCAAGAAAGCACCCCTGGTGTTCATTACGTTTGCTGCATGCACCGGAGAATGCCAGAACATTCAGCATCTTTTCACACTGCCTCCCAAAGAAGAAAGCTGTGGCAAGTTCCCGACTGGCCCTTAACTTTTTGTGAACCCTGTATGTTGACGGCGTCGTCCCACACTGGCCAACCACTGTCACTCGCCGTCTCAGCCGAAGTTTTTAGGTTTCAAAGCGTGCTCTTGGACAGGTCCATAATCATGCCAACATCAACATTAAATAAAACAAAGGACATCAAAATAACACACACATACACACACACACACAGAAACACATATATGTGTGTACACACGCACAGACAGATAAAATAAATAAATAGATAATCATATGTATGTATGTATATATATGTATATATATATATATGTGTGTGTGTGTGTGTGAGTGTGTGTGTGTGTGTGTGTGTGTGTGTTGTATAAATAAAAATGATTTTTAAAAAATACAAAAAACCCTCGTCGACGACTCAATGGTGGTTCCTTTCTTGTCCGTCCATGGTCCAGTGACCACAGGTTCACGCCCACGGACATGGTAACTGCACGCTTTTGTTGTTCTGCTCTCATGCTGTTTTCTTTCACTCTGCTCTGGCTGGCATGGCGCTGACGGGTGGAGTATTCAAGCAATCGGGGTGTTTCCGTTGTTTTGTTTCCTCATATTCTTTAGCTCTTGTCCCTCTTATGGGCATGGGCTAGATGCAAGTAAAAGTATTTTCCTTGCTTATCCATTGCTCTCGATGATAAACTGTATGCCTGGTATTGTCTTGTATTCAGCTGGGTGCCCACATTCCACGTCTGTCTCTCTCCAACGCCCTCCTCTTCCCTCTGCCCACGTCCCCAACCTCTTTCTCTAACCCCTCCTCTTCCTTTCACACTCCTATCTGGGATTCACTCAGGCACGCTAGCCACCCACCTTCCCACTCCCTGGACATTTACTTTCCCCAGATGATTACTCAGGCATGGCCCTTCAATTCATCTCCAGCCAAGCGTGGTTGTCAAAGTTACGATTAGTCCAGGGCAGATACAAGAAAGAACCCAACGTGAGCAAGAAAACAGAATAAATCATACCGACCACACTGATATGAAGTTTACCGCTGTAGGAGGGTGGGAACATAATTAGATTTTGATTTTCAGAAATTATTTTTCACACTAGAAACTAAGAGAACTATTTGGAGTCAAAAGGAAACAAACATTTTCAATTTCATGTATTTCATACTCAGTAAATTCGTAGAACACGCAAATTTGCTTTTATGAATGTTATCCAGTTTCTCACCAGTCATGACATTTCACAAAGAATGAAAACAGTATTATACTGTAAAAAGGTGGGGTTTGGGGTAAAACGAGAAGGAGGAAGGGGCAGGATAACAGGCAGAGGATAGGTGCACAATCAACTCTCTCCTCGTATCACAGCAGGGTCTTTTGGTAAGATGAACTGAGGTGTTTATTTCTCTAACAGAACTTAGCAGCACATCCTAACTCAGCAGTTAGCAGCAGCTAGCATTTAGCAACACACCTGGAACACATACAAAAACCAAAACCCAGGTCAAAACAATACCAAAACATATGCTAAACATCACTGCCATGAAAGGCTAGAATAACATGCAAACATCAATATGTCGTCAGACCGATTCACCACGTACGCAAATGTATACACTCTCCTCAAAGAAATCCATGTAGAATACAGAACCTCCATTTACTTTAGCTTATCCTTAACCAACAATTAGTGACATAAAATATTGTACCAAATATATGACTAATACAAACTGTGCACCAAACATGTCACTGACAAAAATACAAACTCTCAGTGTTCATAACCACAGTTAAACCACCGTACAATAATAACTGTTTACAAAGTACTGAACATATCTTCCCTATGTCTCAACAAAGTATCTCACTGGTAATCACAGTACCAAATAAATTGTCTCTGGTGAATATTTAGAAACCTGTGTGCACCATTATAGGACTGACTCTCAGTGGTCTCAAATCTTTTAAACACATTACAATTATGTGTTGTCCCACTGGCATTAACACATGACTACAGCACATGGGAATCACAACTACCAACTAGTCAAACATGTCTCCCATAACAGTTTGCTGTATCACCCTGGTGCACACACACACACACACACACACACACACAGTTAGCTGGTATATTTGTTCGCCTTAAATATAACCGTCACCACCTAACATACAAACAGGTAGGTAATATCTCTAACTCCATGAGCAACTTAACAAAACATTCTGTTCTACACACAGATACTACACACAATTATCATCTTTGTAGCTTCTCATAACACGCTGCTTACACTGTTCCCACAGTAGGTCAACTGATACACAACCGACGTATCACTGAACATTGTCATTTATGCGAGCCAAGATATAACACCAATTAAACCCAAACATGATATCAAAACATCATACCATAATACCTATAGCAAAATAGCATGACAAGGGTTGGGGGGGATGGGGGGGGGGGCTAGTCAAAGACTCAAACCAGTATTTCCATTCAGCAAAGTATTGGCTACATTTTATACCTTAACCATTTTTCTTTCACTCAACAAGTCACACACATGCTGGCTGTACTCTGACACAACTCATGGTTTCTGAATCAAACACATGTTTGTTACACTTGTAACTATGTGCAGTAGCACATCCGCTCAATGGTGATTATGTGATAAACATCACAGTTCACTTCGTGTTCTTGTGACAGAGCACAATCCCACTGGGGCAGTGTGTTAGTCACAGAACCCAATACTTGAAATTAAACATTCAACCAAGTCCGAAAATAGACCCTAGTTCACTACTTCGAGCCCTCCTGGTCAACAGATGTGTTTTTCGGTGGAGCCTCAGTCTCTCAGTCTGGCTCCCTAGTTTGCTAACAGCAGGGAAAAGGCTGCATCCATGTGAGCTTGCTGTTTATATTCATGCTTTCCCAACTGGTACAACCCAATGGACCAATGGTCCCAACACTCCAGTCTGTCTATGATTTAGAGACACATCACCTGACTGGTTGTAAACATACTGTGTGTATAAAATGTTGCAAACGGACACCTCTGGTTGGTCAGAAGAGGATGACCGATAGCCGGGATGCAACACACACACACTGTCCTGATCCCTAGAAACACTTCAGCAGGGAAAGGGTGGGGGGAGGGATAAGGAGAATGGGGGAGGAGGAAGTTGAAGCGGTGTCTGAGAGTCTAATTGTTCTGGCTATGTTTGACTGTGAGGTGCCTGCAAGTGGCTTGACAACAGAGCAGGTATGTGGGCTTAGCAAGGGATGAGAGGGCTGGGAGAGAGGGGTGGAGGGGGGGTGGAGAGGGAAGGGACTTCCTGTGACCAACAATGGCAAGTGAGGGTGGAGTGGGGATTGGGGGCAGGGGAGAGTAGGGGGAGGTGGTAAACAAGGGGTAGTGTATTGTGGCTTGGGGATGCCACAACCCAACCATAACCTGACACTGTAACAATACTAACGGCAAAGGTGAATTTGCGAAGGCAACACGGGATCATTTAGTTCCTGAGTACAATTTTGTTGACATTTATCGCAATTCACAAGAAAAACTTAATCCTGTGCTTATTAACGTCACAATGTAAAATGTTAATGTATAAATACGTGTTAACAATCAGATAGTCATGAAGAGCAAAGACTGCTTGGAAGATGAAAATGGGTCAGTCTCCAGAACTTTGTTGGAAATGGGGGGTCTCTCAGTCTGATTCAATATAGAGATATGTTTACAAAGATTATTCAAATGTTTCGCATGTCATCAGGATTGCAACTGAATAAAAGAAACACCTGCAACAATTCTGTGAATATCTGTTTTGATCTTGTGTCTTAAATATGTTGAAAATAATTAGAATATCCAAAATTTCGGCGACATTTTGTGACACAGCAATGTGTCTGAACATGAAGTGGTCAGAAACAATTAAGTACAAACTTATCAAAATCCAGTCCATGTAGACATGATCAATATTCATTTGTTGTTCTAATAAAACCTCGATCATCAATTAAAAAAAAAGTTTTTAATTTTAAAAAAGAAAGATAACAGGAATATAAAGTTTGAAGTATTACGCAAAAAAAACCCGCGTGACAGACGTAAACCACCTGTGGTCCTACAGATTTGTTTACTGTGGGGGAAAAGGCTAATCAGTTATTCTGTTGATTGATCGAATGAAAAGATAAAGAATCTGGTGTTTTTATCACAATTCGTCAGAGTTTAACTTGTGTCAAGTGATATGAACTATACCATTCCCATTTCATAATAAAATGAAATTCTTCAGAAAGTTTAACTTGTATCAAGTGATATGAACTATACTATTCCCATTTCATAATAAAATGAACAGTAGTACTTTAAACGGCTAAACATTCGAGAGAATGTGAAAATGGAGTGCCCGCAATGTTTCTTAAAAAATCATAAAAATTAATCACCCAGAGTGGGAAAGTTAGCTTAGGTATTTTGGGTCCCATGTTACATATGTCATAAGATTTCAGGTAATCATTGATAAAATACATAATTTTGCGCAGATTTTGTTTGATTTCATTGCATGGGCTAAGGATTGCATGATAAATTCATTATTAGCATTATTATGAATCCAGTAATTCAAACTATGTTGGGAAAGTTAGTTTGGGTAACTTGGATTCAGTGTTACACATGTTACAACAAAGTTTTATACAATTATTAATAAATATATGATTTTATTATTACTGTTATTATTATCATTATCATTAGTTATACCCCACGATAAACTGGTGTCTACTGCGCCAGGGTTCATGAGTCACATTTGCAAATGCCAGTTCATTTCCAATGAAAAAGATGTTTTTCATACCGATCTTTTCACACTGCATCAAGACATGTTGGTCGATTTTGCCATCATCTGCCTTCCGACCTTTCTAAATTAATTGTTTGGACAGTGCTCCGAAAATGTTCATTTAAATAAACCTGGTTAACACATATTTAGATATTCATATTCTATACGTTGATAAACAGATCATGAAGTATTTCCGAGTTGTGCATTGCGTAAAATTTCAACAAAATTGTACTTACGAGCTAAATGATCCCGTGCTGAAGAAACCAAAAGATACATCATTTTAAGTGTGTGATCTGGTTGACAATCTGTCACTTCAAACCAAAGCTGTCCGAGGCCAGTCTCAGTGTTTTGTTTTTATTCTCGAGATAGGAGGAAAAAAGAGGAGCATGTCCAGATGTATCTAGTTGAGCTTCTTGGTGTTTCAGATAGTGACTTATCACTCCAGATAGAGCATTTCAGATTACTGAGTTTCACCATGCTGCTGCCAGGAATATCCAGAAAATGCAGTGTTCCTGAGAGGATCGTCACCGGAGTGTACGATGTAGGTGCTGGCTGTTACTAGAGCGACCAGACAGGAACATCAAACCAGAAGATGACGACAATACTCCAAACCATCGTCCACTGACAAGAGTCGCTTCAGTTTCGCCGTGTGGTGTACTGTGTAACTCGTGGCAGTGCCCATTCAAAGACACTGAACGATATTTCCAGTGTGGAAAAAGGCACAAAAAGAAAACGTGTTTTCAAAAGAACAGGAGTAGGAGAACACTGAGTGTGAAAGTGGTGCGAATGATGGTATCAATGATGGCTATGATCGTGTTCACATTTTTTAAAACTGTGAAGGGGGAGGGGATCATCAAGAGAAAGTTGCCAAAATGATGTGTAATTAGAAGTGGAAGGGCAAGTGATTAAGTTTTAGATCGATACAGGCTTTCCCTTTTACGGTCATGCCAAATGAACCTCTTCTTTAAAATAATAAAATTAAGAAATAAGGAGGACTTCCTGCATTCAGTGCTCACTTTGGGATGGGGCAGGAGGCCCGGTGAAACCGGATAGAATGTTAATAGTGAAAGAAAAATCCTGCTGTTTTGGCTTCAGGGATGCACGCCGCAAAAATGCTTAGTCACTCAGGATAAACAGTCCACGTAGCTGCAAGCTAAATCATCCACATGTCATGGCTGTTACAAGCATTTGTACACATCCAAGTAATTTGCGGCGTGCGTGCATTCCCTTACTAAGCCCTCCCACCGCGACAAGGTACAGCAGGAGTTCGGGAGGGGTCAAAGTCTGGTATCTTTTTCTATCCGGCTTTTTCTATGAAAATAAATCATCAGTTATTACTGATCTGATTTATAGCGTATCTAAGACCTGGAGTGTGTGTGCAGTGTGTTTGTGTGTGTGTGTGCGTGCGAGTGTGCCTCACACTTACTGCCCACCCACACAGTATGCAGGTGCAGGTGAGAGAGACTGAGAGGGAGAGAGAGAGAGAGAGAGAGAGAGAGAGAGAGAGAGAAGACAAGACAAGACGGACAAAAATCTTTATTTCGATGATAATAGATAAGCACTGGTGTGCTTTTTTTACATCCAGTCCACGCCCTGAACAGGGTCTACAATACTGTATAAAATTCAGTAAAGCATGGTGTTAATAGAAATAGCCTACATAAGAGAGTGGGCCGGAAAGCACACACACACACACACACACACAGGCACAAGCATGGTGTTAGTAAAATACACAGGGAAAAAAAAAGAGAGAACAAAATGAAAAAAAACAAATACACACAACACACACCACCCCACAGACCAGAATGGGGACTGAGTGTGAGGGAGGTTCTCAGAGAGAGAGAGAGAGACTATGTGTGCGCATGTGTAAGTGTATCTTTAATGCAACGTGTGCCTTGTGTAAGCGTGCAAGTGCCTGCTTTTAAAATTCTGTTTGTGATTATGTTTTAAACACTTCAGTTGAGAAACAGAACAGTTTCCTTTTTACCGGAATCAGTTTCAGAGAGACATTTACATGCCCGTGCCGCTCAACTTGGCGATTGAATCACGGCTTAGTGCAACGTAAGTTCTAAAGCTAAAGACCACAGCCAAGTATCTGCAGAATTGTGTCAGTTTTTTTCATTGCTATAGCGTAAGTATAGAGATGCAGGTCTTTAACCTACTAATTCCAGCATGAAAAGTTTCAGTAAGTTGGTTTTTTTTGGGTTTTTTCTGCGAAGCACAGTGAGGTATCAATGGCTCGGCCGTTTAGTTCTGACCGTTAACTTGCCCTCGTATGACACTGATATTATCTGTTCCAACTAAAATTCGAGACAACTAACTTCCTTTTGAACATTTACCTGTTACGTATCCCTTGACTTCCGTTGATGTTGTAGGGACACAAGTGAAGACAACTGACGCCACCACTCTCCTCAACCTGTCTCTGTCAGCCACCGCGCTCTGGGATTGCGCCAGGTTCCTTTCTGTCCATTCTCATATTGCCTTCCCACTGCTTCCTCTGACTCTCTTGCAAGATGGTCTTTGCAAGTCCTCAGTGCTGAGGGAAACATTTCCATACAATTTCATTTCCGGTTTCTTGACGACCGTGACGAGATTATCATGAGGTCCTATTGCTTGTCCTGTTGATTGCTGCAGACCTCTTCGTTTGTCACAAGATATGTGTGGACACTCGCTTTAGGGGGCATGGGGGTATGTGCCGGGCATAAACAAACGCATCTGTCACTTTATTCAGAACAACAATAAGCGCGATGCGATCTGAATAAGTATTGGTCATTCCATCCTAAATGTGAGCACAGCTTGACAGGTTTTACTGAAATCACATGACTGTATGCGGTTGACAACCAATTCATGGAAAGAGACTAAATTCTTTCACAAATACCTACAGAGATCCTTGTCACAGCATGTAGCATCAATTCTGACTTCAAGTTGTGAGGCCTTCAAGTCGCTGAAGTACAGGCTCCACTGACACCCTGAACAGCACCCCGCCGTTCATTGTCAGAAAGAAGTGACCTTGCTTTAGTTTAGCTACGTATAGATCCTTAAAGTCCTCACCTTATCAAGAAACTTGAACATGATTTGTGGTATCTCTCAGCGTTTCTCGTTCCATCTTTTCTTTCTTTCCACCAGTCAACTTCAACAGTGTATGCATCACCTCAGCATCATTTAATGTACTGTGTGCATTGTTTGACACAGGGAAGAGGTGCCGAGACAATGAAGATCGGGCAGGTCTTTGCAATGGCAATGAGTTTGAAGCCACAATTTGCTGCCTATTCTGCATTCACAACGATTCTAACTGAATGTGGTGAACACTTCGGTGTGCTGTCACGGTCCTGCACCATTCTTCATTTTTCATTCCACTTGATGAGTTTAAATCTTACAGCACGGGGGGGAGACATAATTTGACAAAAAACAAAAACGCCAGATAATCAACAGAAAATACGAAAAAAAAAATTAGCCGTATGAAGAGCACAGGAACAGGAGTCATAATGGCTGCCGGAAAAAAAAGGCGCTAGCCAGCGGGACAAAGGGGAGGTTACCTACTTCCGGGAGGTTATCGGCCGTAGTTGCTTTCGTTTTCTCCGCATAGGCGGATAGTTGTTTGCACAGGACAGGAATGTCAGACCCCTGCCAGAGTCTGCACTAGTTGGGTCACGGTTAAGTATGTGTAATTAAATCTTAGTTTACACGTGCTGTTGTTCAGGTTTGGTTTTGATTAAGACGAACAGGAAGACCGACGAGCAACCTTGCTCTTCTTTGGAGCTGTCGGAGCCATTGAAATTATTCTTGGAAGAAGAAATTTTCGCCGTCCAAGCCCCACAGTTATCGAAAATATTGCTCGTGCAGTCTTCGTCAGTCGCCGCCGCGAATAAGGCGGTCACAACTCAAGCGAACCGGACCCGGTCTCGAATACACTGCTTGCAAAAATTCAACACAATGGCCTCCCCATCTTGTGTGTGTGTGTGTGTGTGTGTCTGTCTGTGTGAATGTGTGTGTGTGCGTAACTGAGTTGTGATGCAGTCGGACATCTCCCTTTCTCTTGCTCCGATGCAAATAGTTTCTTCAGACTGTGAGCAAATCTCAGATGACCTGTAAGAAAATGCACGTGACAATGCTAAAGTTGGCAAAGATCACTGCAGTGAAATAGGGTTTCGTTACAGTTGCTGCTTATGGTATGAGAAATTAAGTTTCCCTGCCTTTGTTACTTGACAGTCAGTGTGACCAGTCCAAGAAGCTGAAAAAATGCTCATTGCATAAACCACAATAAACATCATCTTCCTTATGTGTGTGGCGAGATATGGGAATTGTGTATATTTATGGTGCTGGACTCCAACCTAAGGTACGAACTACAAATTCAATGTGACGAGTTCTATCGCCACTTAATACTAAGTTCTTTAAGCTTCTTTAAAATGTATGGTTACTCAGTTGTAAACCCGCAACATCATGACTGTGTTGTCAAAAACGGCATCTGGAAAAGGTTAATTGCACGGCGTTTTAGATTGCTGAGATGAAGGCATGTGAGAGAGAGAGAGAGAGAGAGAGAGAGAGAGTTCTGGATGTAATTGTAGGAACTGAAATAAAACACACTTCTGACAATCTGATGCCTCACACTTACTGCCCACCCACACAGTATGTGGGTGCAGTTGAGAGAGACAGAGGGAAAGAGAGAGAGAGAGAGAACTGGTGAGGTTTTAGAGCCCAAGTGCAAATTAGATTCATCCTGATTTTAAAAAGCTTCTTCAGTCACCTACTCAGTTATAATAAGTTTTTAGATAATTGTTTTATACAAGCTCTGACCTTGCTGTTCGTCAATAGTGTTTACTGTTTGCACAACTCCTAACATTCTACAAGCGCGAAGAAACTCGACCGTTCTCACAAGGCCAAAGCAAGAAATCAGCATGATGCACGCGTGAGCAATGATCACGTGAACAGCTCTCATTGTGTCAGTAATGGTGTCTCTCATTCAAAAGATTGAAATGAGAGCTCTACCCAGCATGGTCACAAGAAGTAGGAGACTGTTGGATTGTTGTGGGATACATGCTGATATAAGGAAGACATTTCTTGCCAAGATGTCTCCAGGTGCAAAGAGGTGAAAAACATTATGATTTGATGCCTCGGGGTCACTGAAGTACCGAACGGAAGGAAGCCCAGGCTCAGGACATGCCAGACGTGTAAATCGTCCTGATGATTACATCCTCCTCATGCTGATAACCCTGCACAACACATCATCACCTCAACGAGGCTTGAACTAACAGCTCGGATGCAGTAACTAATGTTTGCCGTCCGACTATCCAAGATTGGCTTCACATAAGTCAGGCCTCCATGGGAAAGAGATGCTATCTGTCTGTCTGTAATTTCAGCGCATCTTGTGGCTTGTAGTCTGATGTGTTGTCACCACCAATACCGCTGAACCAGGCGGCAGCGGGCACTGTTGTTCTCTCCACCAACAAATCTCACAACACCTTGTCCCCCACTGAGGCAGGCCGCAGGATGTGGCAGCATCTAGGAGAGAAATTTCAAGGTCCTTGCATGCATGCACACCACCCAATTCAGTGGGGCCAGTTAGTGGGTTCATTTTCATAACAGGAATTTCGCCCATCGTGTCCAGGAAGCACATATTGACTGGTGTCTTATACAGAAACACAAATGAGCTGCCTTTCAACATCCTTACAATGCAAACTACGTTGGCTGGTTTATATCCTGCAGCAGATACCAGTTAGCTGGCTGGACCTGTCTGCCCGGCACTGACCAAGGACTTCGCAGCATGCATCACCCTGGTCACTGTGGTTCAATCATCAATCTCCATGTCACACTGGTCACTGCGGTTCAATCATCAATCTCCATGTCACACTGGTCACTGTGGTTCAATCATCAATCTCCATGTCACACTGGTTCAGTCATCTATTTCTGCATCTGCCTGGTAATACATTTCCACGTCACCCTGGTCACTGCAGTTCAGACATACATCTCCATGTTAACCTGGTCACAGCAGTTCAGACATCATACATCTCCACATCACCCTGGTCGCTGCAGTTCAGACATCATACATCTCCACATCACCCTGGTCGCTGCAGTTCAGACATTATACATCTCCACATCACCCTGGTCGCTGCAGTTCAGACATCATACATCTCCATGTTAACCTGGTCACAGCAGTTCATACATCATCCATCTTCATGTCTCCATGGTCACAGCAGTTCAGACATTATCAATCCCCTTGTCAGATTAGTTCAGATATTATACATCTCCACGTCACCATGGCCACAGCAGTTCAGACATCATACATCTCCTTGTCACCATGGCCACAGCAGTTCAGACATTATCCATCTCCACGTCACCATGGTCACAGCAGTTCAGACATTATACATCTCCACGTCACCCTGGTCACTGCAGTTCAGACATTATACATCTCCTTGTTAACCTGGTCACAGCAGTTCATACATCATCCATCTTCATGTCTCCATGGTCACAGCAGTTCAGACATTATCAATCCCCTTGTCAGATTAGTTCAGACATTATACATCTCCTTGTCACCATGGTCACTGCAGTTCAGACAATCCATCTCCAGGTCACCCTGGTCACTGCAGTTCAGACATTATCCATCTCCACATCACCATTGCCACAGCAGTTCATACATCATCCATCTTCATGTCACCATGGTCACAGCAGTTCATACATCATACATCTCCTTGTCACCATGGTCACAGCAGTTCAGACATCATCCATCTCCACGTCACCATGGTCCCTGCAGTTCAGACAATCCATCTCCAGGTCACCCTGGTCACAGCAGTTCAGACATCATCCATCTCCACGTCACCCTGGTCACAGCAGTTCAGACAATCCATCTTCATGTCACCATGGTCACAGCAGTTCAGACAATCCATCTCCAGGTCACCATGGTCACAGCAGTTCAGACAATCATCCATCTTCACGTCACCATGGTCACAGCAGTTCAGACAATCATCCATCTCCACGTCACCATGGTCACAGCAGTTCAGACAATCCATCTCCAGGTCACCACGGTCACAGCAATTCAGACAATCATCCATCTCCAGCCAACATCTGTCAGCTGTTCCATCTGCAGGAGGAGTTGCGTGACATTTCTCAACAGACATTCGTGAGTCATTCTACAAAATTTGTTGTGATGATTGGCAGCCATATGCACTGCTGACAATATTACAAAATGCAGAGACTTTTTTTTTCAAACAGTAAAATGATCGGGGTGGAAGGACGAGGGTTTGGAATGACATCAATTCAGTCAGATCTGTTAACATTTCTGGATCAAATCACTGCCTTTCCCCGTTTCCCCTGTTTGCATTTTTGCTGACTGCCAGGAAGCTGTGCGCACACACCTGTAAGTTAATAAGCAAGGAATGGGAGACAGGACTTGGGCCTTTCTCACTCACATTAGCTTTTTATTTCCAAAACATGTCAGGCGTTAGACTGACTCTTAGACCATGTTACATGATGTGTGCAATCACTGCTTATCATATCCATGGATATCCCACTGTCCGATTCAACTTTTATCGTAAACTGCCATGAAAAAAAATTGTTGCTGACTTTTCATCCAGATTTGGAGATAAATTGCCAAAAATTATTTTCCTGCATGCTTTCTCCTTAAAATTTGTGACAAGAAGGTAGCAAAGATGGGTGTCTCTGAAAGTGTTCTCAACTTTAAAATCTCCTTTGTTAATCCACAAAGCAGCAACATTCTTAAAGAGCAGTGATTGGATGAATCACATAAAATGACAAGTTAAACCCTTTACACTGGATTACAACAATTCACGCTCGTAGTATGTGATTTGCATATGTCATGTTCATTAGTGTTGATCTTCATGCACGAACGGTTCTGTAGATAGGGCTTCCAATATTCACATAACAGGGTCCACCAGTCCTGACAGGGAAAGCTGAGAAAAAGGCCTGAAGTACACTCGACGAACTCTTCAGATGGCGGAAGATGGTTTGTTCTTCATCTTTTTCTCGTTCTATCTTCTTAAAAAAAAAAATATATAAAAAAAAAATAAATAAAAATTAAAAAAGAGAAAAAAGTATGGACGTTTGGATCAATCAGGGTATGGGTTTCCACACACAGAGAAAGGAGGGTGAGGAAGGAGCCTGCTGGCAATTACTATTGTGATGCCAGAATCTCAATTGAGACTTTTAAATTAAAAGTTGAGGGAAGAAGCCAAACATGACAGTCATGTTGCTGATTAACACACCATTTGAAGCCACCGACAATGTCACGGCCAGACAGGTTTTATCATTTCTTCCTTCCAGCCTGTTTTTCTTAAGTCTACCATCTGTGGTTGCTGAGAAAATGCCAATGCTGATATGAGCACACACACACACACACACCATGTGCATGGACACGCAGACAACTGAACACCGTTAATGCACAGACATACTGTGTATACACTTAACAAAAATGTGGTGTCAGACTGAAGTGGACTGTTCAATATTGTAATTGTGCTCTATACAACTCATGACTAGTCCATTCAAACAGAAATTATTTCCATTCATAATGTCACTGGCAGAACAGATGTAGATATGACCACATCAACAGACCTCACCTAAAAAAAATGACCACTTCACAAAAGCTGATCTGTTTCTATAAAATGCTGTAAAAAAAAACACAAAAAAAACAAAAACAAACAAAAATTAATCGAAAGATAATTCAAATTATGCAGGTTGCCTGTCTACCACTGGCCTCTCAAGCCAAAAATTTACAGTTCATCAGAGGTATATAAACAATAACTGTGGATTTTCATTGTAACAAAAACTGCTAAAATGAAATTAATTAACAATGAGGCCAGGAGATCAAATGATTAACAAATAGTAAAGAGTGGTAACTCTCTCCACACACAAGGTACACAACCTCAAGCCAACGCTGCCTACACCACCAACTCGGCCAGCACACAGGTAAACAAAAGGTACACTGGAACAAACCCAGACACCTCCCCCAAAAAGGAAGCGCAGAGCTTGCTCTTATACCGATCATTTGACATGTGCACACAGCAGCAATGACAGAAGAAATGACAGAAGAATGAAAGTACCTTTGGTTATGAGTGGTGTTTAAAAAACTGCGATAAAGTACCTTTGGTACTCACGTGGTGTTCAATACACAGGCTGCATACAGCCGCTGTTTCATTTCACAATGCCCCCAAAGAAGAAAACTAAGTTCCCAAGTGGTCCTTAAATTTTTGTGAACCCCGTAGTTCATACCTTCCTGCACGCCATGGAAATATTGTCAATTTCAGTGGACAGTCAGAAAAAAAGCCAAACAGAGAAATAGACATTTCAAAATATGAATTATGACCTTTCAGTTCTGTATCATGTATGTGCTAGAAATGCCGGTTTTTTTTGTTTTGTTTTTTTTTGTTTTTTTTTTACTCCTCAACCACATAATCAGTGTCCTGGGGAAGATGCTGTACTTCAGTTAGGTTTCCTTTCCATACAGTTCTGAGTTCCTGTGTAACCTGAAACAGACTTCTTCACCACTAAAGACAAGGTATGAAGGTATGAAGAAATTAATGCAGTCGATGTGGTGTTGAAGCACCTTTATTTCAAAAACAATTGCAGTACTGAACACTTTCAATGACCATAAGAACATTCACTTGCACTTGACATCACTTAAAAATAAAAATTCAATTAAAAGATATTAAAAAAAACCCACCTTAACATAATACTTTACCGAATTGAACAAAAAATTTGATCGATGAACTGATAATTGCCTTCAGTTTCATTTGGCTTTTTTCCCTTCACATGTTTTTGTGAGGAAACCAACAAACACAAAATTCATTCAAGCGTAATGCAAAATCATTCAGTTTAGAAAAGAAAACAAAGACTGGGGGGTGGGGGGTGGGGGTGGGGGTGGGGTTAACTTATTGGCAGGTGGGTGGGGAGTGGGTGGGATTGAGATGTGAGTGTTAGGTTTATACAGAATACAGTAAAACCTCACTTTACAAGTGTTTCTGACAATGATGCATTGAAAACTGGCTGGTTCA
>JAAQRG010316921.1:10000-16852 GCA_011634625.1 Babylonia areolata | reverse complement strand
GAAACCTATTTGCAGCCCATACTTCATGGTGATGATTTAAAACAAAATGATTGATTCTCGACACCCAACTGTCAAAGACTCCTTGTGGTTCGCCACAATCCAAAACTGGCTCAGACATTTGAACAATAGTTCAGCGATCTTTCGCCTCTGTCAGAAACTCCGGTGGACGGAGCCATCACAAAAAAAGCGTGGGCAGTAGGCTTCCCCTCGCTTCTGGGTGACAATAACACGTCTTGCGGAAGATGATAAGCCAGTGTCAATGGTTTCGTGTCTCTACACCGCGTGACGTCACAGCGGACCATTGTGAAGAACTCGCTCCGCAGCCTGGTCCCGGAGAGAGTGTAGAGCAGACCGCTGACTGCGCAGTGGGTGTACCACAACCAGGTGGTCACTGTCACAGCGAGTGTCAGACCTTCGCTGTCCCGCACTGTGGCGGTTCGACCCCAGAGGAGACACAAACGCAAGGGCAAGGTCATCAGCAGGGAGGTCAAGGACAGAGTCAGGGTCACGACCGTTGCCTTGGCAGCAGCCGCCCTCTTCCTACACCTCTCCCTACCCCTCCTCCGTTCGGTGTTGACCACGTGCACAGCACTGACACTGACGCTGGGCACGGACAGAGCGGTAAGGGAGGAGGGGAAGGCGGGGGAGGTGGAGGCAGAGCTGGCCCTGAGCAAGGTCAAGGACAGCATGACGTCACACACCAGCATACACAGGGCGGGGAGGAGGGTGGAGAGGAGGAACAGGTCCACCCAGGACCACACGCGCCCGTCACCCACCCACCCGTAAACACACCCGTAGTCACCACACCCACCACAGCAGTCACCGGAAGTCTCCCTTCCCAGCAGCAGGTGCGAGTTGAGGACGAGGGCGATGACGACGAGGGAGGCGACGACGCGGCGCGCTGAGCGCGGGGAGCAGAGCGTCCGGACCCTGTGTGGCCTCGTGACGGCCAGGGCCCGCTGCACAGTCAGGCAGGTCAGTAGCCAGGGGGACGCGGTGAACGCGCTGTGGAGGACCCAGCCACACACCCTGCACAGCCCCGGCGGCCAGGCCAACAACACGTGCACGTGCAATACGAAGTACAGCCAGCGACGTAACGCTCCCACGGACAGCGAGGAGAGGTCACACGCAGCGAGGGCCGTAAGAATGACGTGCTGTGAGGAGGAGGAGGAGGAGGAGGAGGTGGAGGACGAGGAGGAGGAGGAAGGGTTGCGGGCCTTGATCCGACGCATGACGACGATGGTGGCGCTGTTGGCGAAGCCCCCCAGAATCAGGAGGCAGGACCCCAACACTGTCCACAGGACACGGACTCCTCGCCCGTCCACGGACACACTGCTGCTGCCCGCCCAGTCTGTGGGACTGATGCAGGTGATGCTGGCGATGCTGGTGGTGATGTTGGTCATGGTGGTGGTGATGTTGGTGATGCTGGTGGTGATGTTGGTCATGGTGGTGGTGATGTTGGTCATGGTGGTGGTGATGTTGGTCATGGTGGTGCCAGAGTTGCCGCCTGTGACTTCTCCGCTGATGTCTGTGTCTGCCACGGTCTTCGTGGCTTCTGTCACCATTGTGTTCACCATTTCTGTCAGGTTGGTCATGTCTTGCTGAATTCATGGTTCGTGGGTTTTAACACACACACACACACACACACACACACACACACACAAGAAAAAAAAGAGCATTGTTTATACTTTAAGGGTGTAATCATCATCATAATCGTCATTCCTGTTGTTGTTGATGTTGTTGTTGTTATATATTATTATTATTATCATTATTATTACTTTATCATTATTAACACTACTTACTTCACACCACTAAGCCACCGCCGATCCACTGCAGAGGTCTGCATGTTCTGGAACCAGCTGTACGGTTCCACAGAGCACCGTTCGTGTGCCACTAGTGAACTGTGGTACCATAGAGCTGTCAGACCGATGACATCCACTTCCACTTTCCCATGTCAAAGAGGGTGCTGATTGGAATTTGACATTGAATTGTCAGCTGTCATTCTTCCATTGTCTCTCTCCAATGAACTGTTGATTTTTATGGATCGCAGCAGATACAGATACGTGTGTTGTGCGTGAACAGCTGTTCGTTTGTGCCTGTTCACTTTTCATACATGATCGCAGCTGGGTAGTTTTTGACTTGTAATTCTGTATGAATTGTTTGTTTGCTTTGCTATTGTGTATTGCACTCCTTTTTAGGTTCTCTGTGTCTCCCTCTCTCTCTCTCCCTCTCTCTCTCTACACACACACACACACACACACACACACACACACACACACACACACACACACAGATCTTAATTTCTACACAGGAATTCTTTATCTAACATATGTATATGTGACTCACACACACACGCACGCACACACACAACACACACACACACACACACACACACACACACACACACACACATTGATCTTAATTTCTACACAGGAATTCTTTATCTAACATAAGTGTATATGTGACTCTCTCACACACACACACACGCACGCACACACACACACACACACACACACACACACACCCACACACACACACACACACACACACACACACACACACACACACACACACACACACAGCAGAAGACAACGAGAGAGGTGTGAGCAAAGCGAAGCACACAACACCACGTTTGTTTTTACACGTTCAGTGTTCATATGTTCGCTCACTCCTCCCCCTCCCTACTCTCTCTCTCTCCCTACTCTGTCTGTCTGTCTCTCTCTGTCTCTGTCTCTCTCTCCCTACTCTCTCTGTCTCTCTCTCTCTGTCATTGACCTCAGACAAAAGAAGCGTAAAGAGAACAACGTGTTATTAAATCGTAGGTGAACATGATAAAGCCATAACCTCCATGAGTATGAAAGCAACAACCCGAACATATACCCAAGACCCCACCCACTTGAACAATGCATCCCCCACAAGCATAAAGATAAACGTGTTATTAATTAATCAGATTGTTGGTGAACATTGATAAAACCCTAACCTCCAGGGGTATGAAAGGAATCACCAGGACAGATTTCCAAGACTCCAATGCATCCAGCACCGAACAGAGCACTGAACAACATGATCATCTTCAGGACTTTTTGCCAGCAGCTCAACTTTGCTGTAGTCATCAGCATTACGGAAACCTTACAGGCCTTACTGCTCTGTCCAATACCATCATCTTAAATGAACAGACTATGAATATATAGCACAACAACTTTATTGCTCAGTGTTTGTCTGTCCTTCTCTCTGTGTGGCAGAATGGTTAAGACGTTCAGCTGTCAATACAGAGAGTCCGTGAGGGTGTGGGTTCGAATCCCGCTCTCGCCCTTTCTCCAAAGTTTGACTGGAAATCAAAACTGAGCGTCTAGTCTTTCGGATGAGACGATAAACCGAGGTCCCATGTGCAGCACTGCACTTGGCGCACTGAAAAAGAACCCATGGCGACGAGAGTGTTGTCCTCTGGCAAAAATATGTAAAAAGAAATCCACGCTGATAGGTACATACATATATTAGCATGCACTCAAGGCCTGACAAGCGCGTTGGGTTATGCTGCTGGTCAGGCATCTGCTTGGCAGATGCGGTGTAGCGTATATGGATTTGTCCGAACGCAGTGACGCCTCCTTGAGCTACTGAAACTGAAACTGTCGGCTCAAAGCGGGCACCACTGCACACCACCGGAAGCGACTCAGCCAGGCAGTGCCGGGTCTGCTCTGGTGGGTGGTCCAGTGGGCACTCCGCACAGTGTGGACTGTGGCCACTGCGGCAATGTCCACATTTCTCCCCCTCCACTCCTCTGTGTGACTGGCGGAGTGAAGGTCCACGCCTTGTTGTGAACACTGCTCATTTCGTCTTGAGGTGGGGGTGGGGGTGGGGGGGGGGTGGCGAGGGGGAGAAAATTGCGGACATTGGCGCTTCTGCATATAACTTGCTGTCATAGAACGATAATTGTTTGTTTGTTTTTTTGCCTGATCTTTATTTATTTATTGAATTATTCCCAATTCCAAATTGCCGAACATATCAAGTAATATGCGTATGCGGAACAACGAAAGTGTTAGAATAGCAGGGAACTCTGACGTCTTCATCCTCAATGCTGTCTCTGACGTCTCCATCCTCAATGCTGTCTCTGACGTCTCCATCCTCAATGCTGTCTCTGACGTCTCCATCCTCAATGCTGTCTCTGACGTCTCCATCCTCAATGCTGTCTCTGACATCTTCATCCTCAATGCTGTCTCTGCGACGTCTTCATCCTCAATGCTGTTCTGCGACGTCTTCATCCTCAATGCTGTTCTGCGACAGTTGTTATTTTTCTTTGCTCCCTCCCGGAGAAGTGAATAAACTGTCTGGGCTCAACAGAAAAAAACAAGTTTCTTTTTTCTTTTTTTTTAATTCTTAAATACAAACAAAGACTCCTTATGTTGTTTTTCGCAGCAGACAGTATTCTTGTTGGATATGAAAACCAGCAACAACATCACCAACAACAACTGTCTCGGACGCATAATATTTTATCTGTCGTTCAAACCAAGAGAAACCTAGCCTCAACTGTGACACTGGCCCGGAACTCCCTCCAGTTTATTTAATGATTAAAGTCTGTTACAACACCACAGTCAAAGGTACCTGTGGCCAGGAAACATTCTTGCAGCCATCAACGTGGTTCACTCACAGCCTGTCCAGCCTAAGACTGTCCTGTGTCAGTTCTGCTGAGAAAGATGGTGAAGGACCACTGAAATATACAGGTGAGTTCACACTTTCGATTCCGAGGAAAGGAAACTTTCACGTCGTACTTCTTTTCCACCGTCACGAATATCATTCTTACGGGTTCGGATGTCAGCCTGAACAGACTTTAATCATATTGTTTTACTTTTTTAGTAACATGCGCGAATCTTTAACAGTCAGATTTGGTGTAGAATGGAGGCTACGGATCTATCCGTACGCTTTGGCTCCTCCTTGAAACTGAAACTAAACACACATCAGGCACAAATGTGCGTCAGTAAGTCGTAGAGATACTTCAGAAGAGTGTTGGTTGGATATGAGTCGTGTTTAGATACCCTATCCTCGTTTATAACCTTGTCCACAATGCAGCAAAGTCGTCCTTGTACTGCTCTTGTCTACTTTACTTTACTTTTTCCTTCCGCTTGTACCGGTGGGCGTGGCGGGGAGATACAGTTGTCTGTCTGCAGCAAGGCGAGTGGCCTGGAGGAGGGACACCTCGTGGGCTCTGAGGGTGTCTGCCACTGAGTCGCTCCAGCGCCGTCTTGGTCTTCCTCTGGCTCTCCAGCCAGAGTATTTGGTGTTGTATGCCCGAAGAGCTGGTTGGTTCAGAGGCATACGTGTGAAGTGTCCAAACCACTTGATCCTCTGTTGTTCTATGTGTTGTAGTACTGGTTTTGTTCCTACCATGTCTCGTATCACCTCATTCCTGATCTTGTCTCTCCTGGTCTTGTTCACTGCTTTTCTCAAGCGTTTCATTTTACAGGTGACCAGTTTTCTCTCGAGGGCTTTTGTTAATTTAAGGACCATGTCTGGCACTGGTATGTGAGCGTTGGTCACCTGTTTCCAACCCCTCGTCCTCGTTGTGGGAGGTGGAAACAGGTAATGCTGGCCAAGGGGGCACTGGTGAAGCTGTGACTGGCTTAGCAGGCCGACAGTGGATAACAATTGCTCGAGACAATAAAAGGAGATACAAACGGACGACTCTTGTCATGACCTTGAAATCATTGTAACAGTAAATGGACGCAAGTTAGAAAGCAGAAAGATAATGATACATTGATATTTTGTGGAGAAAGATGATAAGAACAATACCTTGCTAAGATGTTGCTGATGGCTTCACTTGACGTTTTTGTTACCTCTGGAATTCAAGGAGTTAAAAGGTAGGCAAAACAAAAGGTGCTTACGACGATGACTATGATTCTGACACTTGGAGAAAGTCTGTATAAAACGCTGAGTCTTGAAATAAGACTCACTCTGATAAGAAGTGTGAAGGTTTCTGACCATTGGTTCTTCCTCAGAGGATGTGATCAACGGAAACGACAGTGGAGGACCTTGCAAGACCCGAGAGAAGTTCTGACCATTGGTCAGCTGGAATTGTGGTCACCGTTGTTAACGGACTGTTGCTAAAGTGTTCTATACATACTCATTTCTCTCAGTTTACTTCCTTCTTGCTTTTGCGTCGTTGAAAAATCAACAACAACAAACTACCATAAAACAAACACATAAATCCCAAATCAACATGGAGACAGACACACAGGCACAAACGCACACACATTTACAGGTATACACACACATGCACGCACACACGTAAACACACATATACATATATATGCGCGCGCGCCCACACACACACACACACACACACACTTATACATACTTAATGACAAACCTACATGCATTCAAGCACACATAAGTATACGCGTACACACACACACACACACACATAAACAAAGACACACACATTCACACAGACAGACAGACAAACACACACACACACACTCTCTCTCTCTCTCTCTCTCTCTCTCTCTCTCTCTCTCACTCACTCACTTCGTCGTGTGGCCTTATAATGAGGTCCTGTGCCAATCCGTACGATCGGAGACTGAGGTGGAAGGAAAGAAATAAAAATAGGTGAAATTGATTGTGTGTGTGTGTGTGTGTGTGTGTGTGTGTGTGTGTGCGCGCGTGTGTATGTGTGTGTGTGTGTTTATGTGCATGTGTGTGTGTGTGTTGTGTGTGTGTGTGTGTATGCTTGCGTGTGTGTGTATGTGTGTGTGTGTTGTGTGTGTGTGTGTTTGTGTGTGCGCGCGCGCGCGTGTGTGTGTGTGTATGCGTGCGTGTGTGTGTGTGTTGTGTGTGTGCGTGTGTGTGTGTGTGTGCGTGTGT
>JAAQRG010316921.1:0-2500 GCA_011634625.1 Babylonia areolata | reverse complement strand
CCCCTACACCCCCTCTCCCCTACTCATCTGTGCGTGTCTTCTTTGAGCCATTTTCACCCCCTGTTGAGCGTCACCACAGGGATTGTGTTGAATGTCCCATCACACAGAGTGGTGGCTGCGGTCAGTTGAGTATTATGATTATCTGATATTCAAACTTGAGTGTTATCGTTCAGGAGAGGGGACGGGGGGAGGGGTAGGAGGGAGGGGGTATGAATGGTGAGGTTTTTTTGGCGGGAAACCGTGTAGATGTTGAAATTTGAAATAAACAGTTAAGTACTATTACAGAAAACTGCTTAATTTAACGGATATTGTCCGAGAGAAGTCGTTAACACGCGACACAGGTCAACCACTTAGTATGTCTGTCAGTCACCTTTGCCTGTGGAACGCTAGCAGCCGCCCTTTGACCTCAGACCAGCCTTGACCTTCGAGCTGGCTCTCGGGAACTGCACACAAGTCAGATGGCCACATGATCACCATCCCCCACGTGCTCCGTTCCTTACTCCCTCCCTCCCCTACCCCTTCCCCAGGGTCATCCCTCCCACAGTCAACTTAGCTGCGTTGAGTCTTTTTTTTTTTTTTTTGAACATCTGTCGATTTTCTTCGTCATTTTCGTATCAGCTCCGTTGCTAACATCATGACATGCCACCCCATCCCGGTGTAACAGGCCCAACTACCCCCCACGCCCCTGTAAACCCTTTCCCCAGGTAGATTTTACCCTGTTTCATTCTGGTCTAGCTTCAAATGACTCGCCTGACCACCACCAGCCCCCCTCCTCCCGGGGGATCGCTCGTATCTGGTCAAGATGTAGCCCCCCCACCCAACCTCACTCCCAAGCTGGAAACTGCCACCTTTCAAAAGGTTTTATCAAGCTATTGAAAAAAAGAAACTAATAATAAAGGAAAGGCCGGAAGGGAGGGGGGTGGGGGAGGGGGTGTTGGGGGTTGGAGGGGGGGGCGTCGTTTAGCCATGACTGCCCCCCCCTCCCCCTCCATTACAACTGAAAGGAAGTTATAATGTAGGTGTGTGTTCTAGTTTGATAGACTGTTTTGTTTTTAACCAGGCCAAATTTACATCTGGGGGTCATTTCCTGCTCGCATAGAACGCCAGCCAGAATGACCCCTTTATCCTTTACATGGGTGGAGTTGTAGGGGGGGCGGGGGTGGAGGCGGGAGGCCGGGAGAGTAAAATTCAAAATTCAACTGGCAGTGACGGAGGGGCAGTCTGTTCTGAGTAGTCAGCCCCCCCCCCCCCTTCACCCAACCGTCCCCACCGTGGGTAATTCTAGGCTAATGTACATATACCATAACTGAATGATAAAGAAAACGAACGATGAGCTTCTACAGGCTGCTCTCAGCTTGTTCTACCCAGGTAGGCAGCCTGTTGTGCAAATCCCCTGTGCTTGGTTTTTTATTTATTTATTTTTATTTTATTTTATTTTTTTCTAAAATGCTAAGAGCGTGGTCTATGAAGATAAGCGCTATATAAGTGTTCATTAACTCACTCAGTACGGCCAGTCCTCTCTTCTCCTCTACACAGACCCCTCGGATGTCCAGTGGGTGTCTGAATGACCCAACCTTTAGCTTCCGTCGTCGGAATTGTGGTATTCTTTGTCAACATTCACCTCTTCAGTATAAAAGCCTTCCGCTTTCAATATTTTGATGATGATAATTGGGGTGAAAGGCTGTTAACGTCGTCCTCTTTCGCCGTTCGTATGGAGAGAGTTAAAAAAAAAAGAAAAAAAAAGCAACAATAATAAAACAACCCGGGGGTCGTTCTTGACTGGGGCTATGTTCAGACGGATTACATTCACCTTCAGGATCCGACATACACCCCCACAGCAATTTTACGTGTGACATTTTGTGGTCATCACCATCACTATCATCCAGTTGACGGCCACAATCGTCATGTCGATTACTCTGCCGCGACTGGTCAATCTTGTCATTATCTTACCATTAGTTTGTCATGAACTCTGTGTGTGTGTGTGTGTGTGTATGTGTGCCAGTCCAGTTCCACTGTATAAAGGCCAACATAGGCTTACCGGAGGCCAATAGCCCTTGTACATACACAGACAGGGACAGTTCTTCTTCCTGTGAGAATCGTATACGATCGTCAGGTGCTTTCTGACTCTGGGTGCTCATCGAAAACAGTTTGGTTTTTTTTTTAAACTTTCATCAGAAACCTTAGATCAGAACTTTGGCTGCGTTGCCAGCAGTGTCGTGGTCATGGCGAGATTCTGCACACTGATAATTCCTCTTCTTCTGCTGGCAGGAACCGTTTCTGTGGGTAAGAGAGAGAGAGACAGAGAGAGAAAGAGAGACTGACAGACAGACAGACAGACAGAGAGACAGAGACACGAGACAGAGAGAGAGAGAGAGACAGACAGACAGAGACAGAGACAGGGACAAAAAGGGAATGAATCTTTTTTTTTGAGATATTAGCACATTGAACGATTTGCATATCTAACGCGTGTGTGTGTGTGTGTGTGTGTGTGTGTGTGTGT
>JAAQRG010316919.1:7500-16864 GCA_011634625.1 Babylonia areolata | reverse complement strand
TCCCCTCCCCCCTTTTTTTTTAAACAGCAGATTTGGAATAGCGTTTATGGATCTGTCTACACGCTATGACATCTCTCTGAAACTGAAACTGAAACTGCTGTATTTTGTGTGCGTCGAATGTATGTATGTATGTATGTATGTATGTATGTATGTATGTATGTTTGTATTGTTCGTACGAATTTGTATACGCATATATATGTTTATTGTGCATGATTGTGAGTTGAGGACTGAGTGTAAAGCGCTTTGTGCAATGAGGAAAACGCTGATAAATGTCGTTATTAACATTATTACTGTTGTTATTATTATCATCATTATTATCATTATCATTATTGTTGTTGTTATCATTATCATTATTATTATCATCATCATCATCATCATCAGTATAACAACAACAACAACAATAATAATAATAATAACAATAATAACACTACTACTACTACTACTACTACTAATTATCATCATCATTACTATGATTATTATTATTATCATTATCATCGTCATCACTATTATTATTATTATTAATATTAATGAAGATATATGACTGTGACGTGGAGTTGTGACAGATGAAGATGATGGGGTCACACGCTGTCTGTGTGCGAAGGGGAGGAAGCAGGAAGCGGGGTGAGTGACGGAAGCTGAGTGGTGTCAGATGATGAGTGAACACTTGTTGACAGGGACATAAATACATCTTGACATTCCGCCGTTGATTCGGATTACAATAGCTGTAAACATTGAGCAATGTCACCACGTCAGTACACCTACACCCACATCCTGAGCACGTGCACGCTTACGTGCGCATATACTCATGCAGACAGACAGATAGAGACACACACAGACACACACAGAAACACACACACACACACACACAGAGAAATACACACACACACACATACACGCTCCCCCCTCCACACACACACACAAATTCTCACACAGACGCACACATCAAACAAACATACAAACAACGCTCTCTTTCCCTCTGTCTCTCTGTAATTACACACAACAGACAAACACATACCCCCCTCCACCAACTCACCCATTCACACACAACCTCACACATACACACAGAAACATATCGATGCATTTTTTTTCAGGGACAATCGTGCAATCGTACTCACGGTATATAAACGCACTTGCACATCCGCTGAGATAATGAATAACAGTCTTTGAGATATCGCTGCCAATAGTGGCTTATTTTTTCGGAAAAAAAGGGATATCCACCCACTCTGTCGGGTTTTCCCAACCTCTAATACGTAGTATCGCCTACTTTGTGTGATCACGAGAAGGAAATATCCCGAGTCACTGCACAGTGGATCAAATCTGTCTTGATAACGTCATCTTAGTGATTATTGTTAGCAGTAATATGATAATGATAAAAATAACAGCAGTAGCAGCAACAACAACAACAATGATAATAGTATTATCATTGCTCTTAGTACTGCTGCTACTACTACTAGTGTTATAATTATCATATACGAGCTGACCGAGAAGGGGGGGGGGGGGCAATGGAGACAAGAGAACAAGACATAAAGAGGATAGTGCAAACCGAACAACAACCAAAACAACACCCACACAACAAAGCCCCTTTATTCTAAAAGTGTACCGTTTCACATCCTTGTGCCATTTTTCCACATCGACACGCTCCTGGTCAAAGCTGGTATGTACATACCGCTATCACAAAAAGTTAACGACCACTTCATAAAAGCAGATACGCTTTCATAATTTTTTTTTTTTTTTTAATGTAAAAAAATAAACCAGTCATGCGCTACACATGATCTGCCACTGGGCCTCTCACTGAATTAGTAAACCGGGCTGTTTCAAGCACCACTTGCACCATGATCAGCAAAAAAACAACAACGTTTGTTTAAAATCGATGTTTCGGCCGAAAATCTACAGTCATTTAGTGGTTTGGTAAACAGTAAAGAGTGTGGTAACTCTCTCCATGTATTGTATTGTATTGTATTGTATTGTATTGTATTGTATTACTCTGTTATGTCATATTTCTCGGGCTGCTCTCCCCAGGGAAAGCACATCGCTACACTGAGAATGCCACCCATTTTTTTGTGTGTTTTTTTGTTTATTTTCCTGCCTGCAGTTTTTTTCTTTAATGTTTTGCTATCGATATTTCGGCCGAAAATTTACAGTCATTTAGTGGTTTGGTAAACAGTAAAGACTGGTAACTCTCTCCATGTATTGTATTGTATTGCATTACTCTTTTTGTCACAACAGATTTCTCTGTGTGAAATTCGGGATGCTCTCCCCAGGGAGAGCGCGTCACTAAGCTGAGAGCGCCACCCATTTTTTTGTGTATTTTTTCCTGCCTGCAGTTTTTTTTATGCTTTCCTATCGAAGTGGATTTTTCTACATGATTTTGCCAGGGACAACCCTTTTGTTGCCGTGGGTTCTTTTACGTGCGCTAAGTGCATGGTGCACACAGAACCTCTGTTTATCGTCTCATCCGAATGACTAGCATCCAGCCCACCACTGAAGGTCTGTCTAGTGGAGGGGGAGAAAATACTGGCGATTCTGCCGGGATTCGAACCAGTGCGCTCAGATTCTCTCGCTTCCTAGGCGGACGCGTTACTTCTAGGCCATCACTCTACAAGGTACACAACTTAAAGTCAATGCTGTTCGTGCTACCAATTCACTTCGCACACAGGTAAATAAAAAGTACGTTGGAACAAACCCAGACACTTCCTAAAAAAAAGTGGTTTATAAGTGATACATGTGAATGTTCATTGTAAGAAATGGAAGTGCACATGCAAGGAAGCGCTCATAAGGTTGTGAGTGGGGCTCATGGTGACTGGCTGCATACTACACCGCTGGTTGCCGAACATTCAGCATCGTTTCACCACACCTCAAAGAAGAAAACTGTGCAAGTTGCCAAGTGGTCCTTAACATGTTGTGAACCCTGTGTACAGCACGTTACTGTGGGTGGGTGGTACTAACTGGAAACCCGTCACCCCACCTTCGAAAGTCATTCGTTTCAAGGGCGACTGAGTTCCTTGATTGAGAGTTTGGCTCGAGCGTCCTGTCCAATAGTTCACGTGTCCGCATCAGACAACAACAAAAAACACCACCACTACCACCATCACCACCACTACTACTACTACTCGTGCTGCTATAACATTCATGAAATGCTTTCAAACATCTCATCGTCAGACACAAATCGCACAAGAACACACACACACACACACACACACACACACACACACACACAAACACACACACACACACACACACAAACACACACATACACACACACACACACACACACAAGAAGAAATATGGAATGTCCAGTGACTGCAAACAGGAAACACACGGCCTAGCTTCTTGTTGCCATTCTCGGGAACTTGTGGGGATTTTGGTGGCAGTTCTGTCAGCTCATTTCCGTTCGTTCTATATAGGTTCGCGTGATGCATTAGTGTACAAGAAAATGATCACGTCTTTAGCTTTGGTCACGGTCGAATGAAGATTCAGAGGCGAATGTCTTGCGACATTAACGGAAGGAAGTCAGGCGCTGTGGTTGATGTGAGTGTCACATGGTGTCTAATTGTGGCATCTCTGTCTGCCTGGCTGTCTGTCTCTGACTATCTGTTTATATCGTCCTCTCTCTCTCTCTCTCTCTCTCTCTCTGTGTGTGTGTGTGTGTGTGTGTGTGTGTGTGTGTGTGTGTGTGTGTGTGTGTGTGTGTGTTGGATTTACTTTATTTTATTTTTATTTTTTATTTTTTTATTTTTTTATAAATTGATGATTTTGTCGTTGTGATTTCAGCTTCTTTAGCTGCTGTAAGCAGAAGAGAAAGGATGAAGGGGGCTTGGAGACAGATGACTTTCCATCGGAATGAAAGAAGAGGGAAATCAACAAACTCTCCATTCTTTGCTTTACGCGTACTCACGAGCCGCCATTTGACATGAGCATGTATGCATACACACGCACGGATCCACAATAACTGAGAGAGAGAGAGAGAGAGAGAGAGAACGATAACGATTTTTTTTAATTCAGATAAAGGCCAAAGCCCCTTACTGAAGGGGGTGACATTAAAGAAATATAAATAAGATTTTACATGACACACTATGCATCTGTAACACAAACCAACCAAAAAATAGCTAACACAGATGTTCAACAACATTCACGTCGTAACAAATCTCAATCTCTTCAATGCCTCATATATATATAAATGACCAAGTTACACAGAGTAGACTCATGTCTTGACGACATGAGCAAATTAAATCTAAAGTTAGATGGATCTTTATAATACTTTGGTTGGAGTAGTCTTTGTCTGAGGTCACTCAAGGCAGGACAACATAACACAAAATGTAGCTCGTCTTCCTTACCCAGATTACATAAACGACAAGTAAACACAGATTCCCTTAAATTTCCGCATCTAAAACAATGAGTAGCAATATCAGAAACACCAAATCTAAATTTTGTCAATGCACATTTTATAAATCTGTTCAATACCAACTCAATGTATGGTTCGGTGACATGCGATGTCTTGAAGAGTTTAAACTATGCAAATCTATTACTGTTTTGTATATGATCATGCGTCTTGCCACCTGCAATCAATAATTCGTTGCCTAAAGCACTTTAAAAAACCGGCAATATCTTCAACCCCCTGATTGTCCCACACAAATGCAAAACCATAAGAATTCAAACACTATCTAACACTCGTTGCCCACGTCTTTTTGCCATTATTATCTAAAGAATATAACATATTATAAGCTTTAAATGGAAATCTGTTTTCATCCATTCTAGTCAATTTCAGCCAATATTTGATATATTTAATATATGAATTCAAATAAATCGGATATCTCCCCAGCTCACAAGATCATTTGGAGTTCGACTGTCTACATGTCTGGAGAGAGAGAGAGAGAGAGAGAGAGAGAGAGAGAGAGACAGACAGACAGACAGACAGACAGACAGACAGAGACATTTAGAAAGAGCAGAGGGAGGGAGTGTGGAGACGTTTGACACTTGTGACATGACGATGTCGTTAATATGATTCGACGCATGATATCGTTTGTGTGTGTGTGTGTGTGTGTGTGTGTGTGTGTGTGGAATGTCCCAGTTATGATCAGTTACGAAATAAATATGTTCCTAGAAAATATTTGTCTCCAAAATCGGTTTTTAATTTTTGTAATATGCTCAAAGGAGGCAAAAAAAAAGTCATTTTAGCTGTAAGTAAGATGATTAGAATTGCAAATGTTGCCTAGCTATACTTTTGGAGTTAAAAGACATTTGTGTTTTCTCAACTTTTATGTGACATTGTTGTGTTTTTGGAAATGTTTGGTCTGGGCATGAAAAGATTATTTTGCAGTAATTCTCCATACTCCAATAGGAGTGAAAGGATAAGTAAAACTTGAAACTTGTGTGTCTGTGTCTCTGTGTTTGTCTGTGTCTGTGTGTGTCTGTCTCTGTGTCTGTGTCTCTCTGTCTCTGTGTGTACTTGTGTCTATCTCTGTGTCCGTGTGTCAGTGTCAGTGTCTGTATCTGCGTGCTCATGACTGTGCGTGTCAGTTTAAGTTATAGAAACGTTTAGGCCGCATAGTTGTGTACAGTTTAAGCAGTTCATGTGGGAATTCTATGCTTCCACACGACTCAAAATCAGCAACAACCCCATGTGGAAGAAACCTAAAGAGCACATTACCTGTCTCGACCCACCCCCACCCTTTAACGCTCCTTTCATCCTCAAACAGAAAGAGAAAGCAAAAACCGACAGAAATAACAACATCTTGCATTAAAAAATATATATATATATATATATATATATATATATATATATATATATATATATATATATATACATACACACAAACAAGCAAGCAATAAACAAACAGGAGGAAAACGAGAGATAGAGATAGAGAAAGAGATAGACAGAGAGAGAGAGAGAGAGAGAGAGAGAGAGAGAGAGAGAGAGAGAGAGGGAGAGAGAGAGACAGAGACAGAGACGGAGACAGAGACAGAGAGACGAAAGACCCATCTGACCGATCAAAAGAATTGTACATAAGAATGGTAGCAGTACACACAGCTGGAAAAAAACAACAACCCGATTAATTAAACATATTTGGAAATCAGTAAATAAGTACGGAATGGAACTTGCGGGCAATAAATAAATAGATAAATAAATATATGAATATTCTATTTATCTGTCTATCTATCGATCTGTCTACAGAGAAATAAACAGAAATGAGGATGAGCACAAAACAATCAAACACACACACACACACACACACACACACACACACACACACACACACACACACACACACACACACACACACAAGAGAGAGAGAGATTGAGAGAGAGGAGAAGATAAACAGAGAAGTGAACTGTGATCAGTTCATACTTAAACATGTAGCAAGGAACCATCCATATAGATATACTGAACATATAAAGTGAAACACTTGTTAAATCTTTATTTTGTTTGTTAGAGTTACATTTTGTTAGTTTGTTCTTTAAGAAAATATTTTTGTTTGTTCGTTTTTCCGATATTTTCTTTCTTCTTTTTTTTTTCGTTTGTCTTTCAATAGTTTCTTTGTTCGTTTAATTTTTTTAAAAATTTGTTTGCTCGTTTGTTGTTACATAATTTCCCAGTTTGTTCATCTGTTGTTATATAATTTCATTGTTTGTTTCGTTTGATGTTGAATAGTTTCTTTGTTCGTTTATTGTTAAATAATTTGTTTCTTTTCTTTTTCTTTTTGTTCGTTTGTTATATAATAATTTCTCTGTTTGTTCGTTCGTTTGTTGTTCAACAGTTTATTTGTTCGTTTGCTTTTTGCTGCTACAGACATATTATTCTAGAGACAATACTTAAAGTCCAACATCACTGTTGTCTGATTTGTTAAGATACGAAAAATGAATCTGGTCCGTTTCATGTGTCTATTCCCTCTCACCCGCCATTTCTAAAAGAACCAACAACAAAGCCAACATTAAGCCCCCACCCAACCCCCCCGTGCCCCCTCCCCACCCCCTAAAAAAACAAAACAAAACAAAAAACCAACAAACAACAACAATAACAACAAAAACAAAACAAAACCCCACACAAAAAACAAAACAAAACACAAACGACCAACTAACCTGAAGAAACAAACAAACAAAAACCAACTCAGTAACAACAAAACAATGGCAACAAAAAGGAACAAGCAGCATTTTTTCTTTCAATTTTTATTTGCTGGTAGCTAATATTTTAAGTCTTGTAGCCGTGCTCTTTTTTGAAATCATAAATACAAATGGATTCAAATGCTTTGTGTATATGGATTGCGGTTTATTTAGAGTAATGAAAAAGTTTTATTTCCATTTTCACGTGGAACATAGAGCGCATTTATAATTTATTTTGTTTATATCGGAGGTATGCAGAGCAGAGCAAATATGCAGATGTATTGATAACCTTGTAGTTAAACGAAAAGCACCTGAACGTTTTTGTAATACCACACACCATTTCAACTCTCTTTTCTACTTACTAGCTTTAGGTTATCGCCTGAACATAATCCTTCCTAAAAAAAAAAAAAAGAAAAAAGAAAAAAAGAATAAAGTATTATGTCTTTGAATAACACACATGTACAAGAATATCCGTGCATGTGTGTATTTACATGTGGAGTGATGGCCTAGAGGTATCACGTCCGCCTAGGAAGCGAGAGAATCTGAGCGCGCTGGTTCGAATCACGGCTCAGCCGCCGATATTTTCTTCCCCTCCACTAGACCTTGAGTGGTGGTCTGGACGCTAGTCATTCGGATGAGACGATAAACCGAGGAGACGATAAACCGAGGTCCCGTGTGCAGCATGCACTTAGCACACGTAAAAGAACCCACGGCAACAAAAGGGTAGTTCCTGGCAAAATTCTGTAAAAAAAAAATCCACTTCGATAGGAAAAACAAATAAAACTGCCCGCAGGAAAAAAAAAAAGAAAAAAAAAAGGGTGGCGCTGTAGTGTAGCGACGCGCTGTCCCTGGGGAGAGCAGCCCGAATTTCACACAGAGAAATCTGTTTTGATAAAAAGAAATACAAATAAAAATACAAAAAAATGTGTAATATGTATACGTATGTGTGTGTGTACTTGGGGCGGAGGCGAATGTGAATGTGAATGTGAATGTGTGTGTGTGTGTGTGTGTGTGTGTGTGTGTGTGTGTGTGTGTGTGCGTTTTATGTGAGAATATTAGTACTTACACTATCCTCATTTTGCACGTTAAATTCCGAATGTTTTCTTCTGAATTTCTTTTATGCAATGCGATGATGTAAATACGTGTGATGTTTGATAGCAATGTGTCGGTGTATACTTACAGATATGTGTGATGTTTTATAGTAACTGTGTCGGTGTATACTTACAGATACGTGTGATGTTTTATAGTAATTGTGTCGGTGTATACAGTAATTGTTTCGGTGTATACTTACAGATATGTGTGATGTTTTATAGTAATTGTGTCGGTGTATACTTACAGATACGTGTGATGTTTTAAACTAATCTTATATCACACTTGCAGATACAGTTAATATCTTTGACTAATTATATGTTATACTGGCAGCAGAAGAAAAGAAAGTTTTCCAATGCAGCTGAAATTGTTGGTGCAGACTTGGTTCTGTTTTTTATTTTATTTTTTAAAAGTTATTTTTTACGTCTGATTGCTGTGCGTTTCTAACTCTTTATAGATCTATACTCTATTTCTTCAACTGGTTCATTTATTATCAATATTGCAAATAATAATAAAAACAATAATAATATACCACCACCACCACCATCACCACCCCCACAACAACAATCACCATCATCATCATCTGATTAAATGTTGACATTATCTTTATGATGATGATGATGATGATTACCATTATTACGCTTTTTTTTTGTCTGTCTGTTCCTAATCCTTTACCTATACTCTATTTCCAAATGTTAATCTTATCGTTATCATTATTATGGTGATTATGATTATGACGATGATGATGATGATGATGATGATAATGATAATTGTCATTATTATTACTATTATTATTATAAGTAGTAGTAGTAGTAGTAGTAGTAGTAGTAGTAGTAGTAGTAGTAGTAGTGATGTCTCATGCGGATATGTCAACTATTGGACAGGACACACGACGGGCGCAATAGCCGAATGGTTAAAGCGTTGGACTTTCAGTCTGAGGGTCCCGGGTTCGAATCTCGGTGACGGCGCCTGGTGGGTAAAGGGTGGAGATTTTTCCGGTCTCCCAGGTCAACATATGTGCAGACCTGCTAGTGCCTGAACCCCCTTCGTGTGTATACGCAAGCAAAAGATCAAATACGCACGTTAAAGCTCCTGTAATCCATGTCAGCGTTCTCAGTGGGTTATGGAAACAAGTACACACCCAGCATGCACACCCCCGAAAGCGGAGTATGGCTGC
>JAAQRG010316919.1:0-2500 GCA_011634625.1 Babylonia areolata | reverse complement strand
TAAAGGGGTGAGTGTTTTTTTGTGATATTCCTTTTTCAGTGTTAATGTTTGCAACACATCTTTTTTTGACTGAAAGAGAGAATGGAAGGGAATTGAAACGAAACTTGGGGTGTTGAATATATACAATAAAACTAGGTAATAAGAAATACACGGCAAATGAAGCCAGTGGATATAGAAAGTTTTTGCTGCACTTAGTAAATACATAAGTTAAATTCTTCAAGGTTTAAATCCCCCCCAAACCCCATACTCCAACATCCTTATCCCTTGGGAGCTGAGGAAACAATGGTGGTGTTGATTGTGACTGATTCCAATAACGAGGATGATGGCGATACCAAGAAAACAACGGTGGCAATGGGAAAAAAAATGCAACGGACAATCGACGGCGAAAACAGCTCTACATAATTATATCGATGCCCACGCCCGTGAACACGGCAACAACGGCACACATAACGGTAATGTCAACGACGCACACAACAGAATGACCGCCACCTACCTTGTCCAACTCGTCCGGTTTACGCTGCTGTTCACCGCCATCGCTGACAGCAACAACAGCAGCAGCAGCAGCCACAAGAGCTGCGGGATCCGCGTCAGGCTGCAGACTACAGGGGTCCCCGCTCACAACACTGGTGGGCAGGAAACTGTTGCTGCCGCCGTAAGACACACACCCGAAGTCGCATGTCTGAGGGAGAAAGGAGCAGGTGGTTGGGGTAGAAGAGAGGGTAGTGAAATCAGTGGTGGTGGTGGTGGGGGGCGCAGAGGGAGGAAGAGCGTAGAGGAGGAACTGGTCTTCGTCCAGCAAGTTGGGCTCCTCCCCGGACAGAGCGTCTTCCAGAAGTTCGGGCAGGGTATCAGTGAACGAGGGGTCGTCCAGCAGCGACAGGCTGGAAGAGATGTAAGAGGGGGAGGACAGGAAAGAGGAGGAGGTGGGGAGTGTGGAGGGTGGTAGTGATGACTGTACAAGTGGTGGTGAGCGGAACGGTGGTGAGAACGACGACGACGACGACGATGAAGAGGAGTAACAAGAGGAGGCGTCATTGTCAATGCATCGCTCAGGGGATTGTCGCCAGATATCTGTCTGGAACATGGCTGCAGACTGGACTGTGCTCCTCGCTCTGTATTAAAAAAAAGGAAAGAAAAAAAGATGTCATTGTTATGTTTTCATTATTGATGAACAATTTCTCTGTTTTGTTTTCGTGGTAGTAAAATCTGGGCATGGCACCCTAGTGGACTGTGCAGGAAAAGGCTTCGGTCTGAAGTGTTCAACCTCCAGCACCATTCAGACAGACTGAAATAACCTTGGTGCTTTGTCTGTCTGTCTGTCTGTCTGTCTATCTGTCTGTATGTGTGTAATGGTACAATACGATACTGACAATGCACTCAGTGGCTCAACGCCCGACTTAATATCAGAGCTTACATTTAGGCCAACAGCAAAGTGGGAGCTGTGTGATCAATGATTTATCCACTGCAATAGGAACTCATTTACAGCTTTGTCTTTTGCCACGGTGAATGAATATAACTCAGTCTCAAAATATAAAGCAATACTGCCTTTGCTCTTAATGCCACAGCCTTTGGGTTTAATCAGTTTCAGTTAAGACCGTCCCAACAATGACTGTACTGGCCGAGAGAGTGGGGATGTAACTTGGGCAAGACACTCTCCACTATAATCAAAGTCTAGCCCAGATAGTCACTGAGGACAGCAGTAGTTTTCATTGCTGTTCTGATAATGGTCACAGTCAGTCGGACACGACTGACTGTTATACAATACAAAACAATATAATACCAAACAAAACAGTACAATGAATACAATACAGTACAAACCAGTACAATACAAGATACATCAGTCCGTTCTTTTGACGGCCTGTGTCGTCAAGTTCATTTAGTCCGTCCGCCTTGCCTGTCTGTGAGTCCGTCAGCTCAGGGTCAGTCTAATTCATATTCATGCGAATTATGCATGGTGACAGTACATTGTGCACAGGTGAACACACACTCACTGTCTGTCTGTCTGTCTTCCTGTCTCACTGTCTGTCCCTGTCCGTCTGGTTTCTCAGGCTTCAAGGTCTGAATCACAAAGACTGATGTTTTGCTTTCCGAAAACAAGGGAGATAAACGTACAGCGTAAGCGAAATTCTACAAACGACAGCCGGCGATCCGACCATTGTACCATTTCTAAACTCCAAACATAATCATCATACGAGTAGGTTAAAGTGTACTGTACTTACGATTCTTCTAATGTGCCACGTTCAATGCCAACAACTCTCCGAGACTTTCCGATCCCTTCCAACGCTTTTAAGTCTGTAACGCCAACTGAGCGCGCAGGTTTTAAAGTCAGCCGTTCTATTTCTGGAAAAGGGAAATCATGTTCTTAAAAAAAGGGTAGGCGTCTCATCGCTGATTGGTTTGGAACGTCGCCAGAAACACGCCCGGTGTTGCCAGTGCGCTCCGCGAAGAGCTGGATAAGTTGTTTTCCCGAAAACACGGATTGGGTCTCTCTCTCTCTCTC
>JAAQRG010316917.1:0-16861 GCA_011634625.1 Babylonia areolata | reverse complement strand
TATTGTTTTAAACAAGATGACTGGAAAGAACTGAATTTTTCCTATTTTTATGCCAAATTTGGTGTCAACTGACAAAGTATTTGCAGAGAAAATGGCAGTGTTAAAGTTTACTACGGACACACAGACACACACACACACACACACACACAGACAACCGAACACCGGGTTAAAACATAGACTCACTTTGTTTACACAAGTGAGTCAGTGAAAGATGTGGGTGGTGGGTAAGGGTGTTGGGGGAAATAAGGGGGAGATTGGGGAAGTGCAGGATTCACTTTTGTGACTGGATTGAATTTTTTGTTGTTCTTGTATGGTTGTTCGTTGTTGTTTTTTTTGGTTTTTTTTTTAGTGTGTGTTTTTTATGATCTTTTGCTTAATACCCACTTTTTTTTCTTCTTTTTTTCTAACAGTATTCAAGTGAGGGGGATGGCAACCCTGAAGGAGAGTAAGTTGTCTGTCACTTACTTGTTATAAACTGACCATTTCTGTGAAGAAAGAAAGATTATTCTGTTTATATTGGCAAAAAACCCCAAAAAAACAAAACAACAACAACAACAAAAGAACTACCCTGTTCCTGTGCTGTGTTTGAATTAAAAAATATTTTTTGTATATCTTAAGTTATAGGTGCAAGATTTCTCTGCATTTAAAGAAACATAGACTGGTATTGTGTAGAGCTGAATGTGACCAGAAAACTCTTAAACAGACAGTACTGATTGAGCAGTTAATAGTGCTGCTCAGGTCTTGTTTGTTTCACCTTCAGTATAACTGAACAACTTCAACAAGCAGTCTGAATATGTGGATGGGACATGTGTGTGTGTGTGTGTGCGCACACATTTTCAAAAGCCTTTGACAAAAAAATAAATAGCAGATTGTAAAACAGAATGATGCTACATAAATGGTTGCTTATATTCTTGATTGGATGCTGCAAAGAATATGTTATTATTTACAGTCTTTTAGTATTATTTTGTTGTTGGTGTTGATTATTATTTACATGCAATTGCAGTATTTTGTTGATGCCCTCGTTATTCTTTTTTTTTTTTCTGTTTTCTGTGATAGACTGTTAGCACAGTTGGCTTATGCGTAGATTAGGCATCTGGTGTTGTTTTTTGGTGGTTTTTTTTAAAATTAATTAATTTTTTTTATTTATAGATTTGTGAAGGGTATGTAGATGCACACTTTAACATCTTGAAACTGAAAGTTTAGAAGGATTGTTAACAGAAACTGAAATGTTTTTATATTTTAAAACAGTGCATTGCCTCAGCGTAGAAAAAGAAGTACCTGTCAGATGGATGGAAAGAAGCAGTATTTTCATCAAATGCGTGATGTGGGTTCTTTCACTTTCAGTTCGCCTCCGACTGAAGTCGATCAACAACATCCAGAAGATCACCAAGTCGATGAAGATGGTGTCAGCAGCCAAGTACGCCAGGGCTGAGCGGGAACTGAAGCCAGCACGCTCCTACGGGGTGGGCGCCAAGAGTAAGTTGACTTAGTCACGGTTATGAATACCTTTGTTGACCCCTTCACTGCTGAGCCTTGGTGAAATGACATCACATGAGAATCTAAATTGCAGTTACTGCTTTTCTTGTGGTTTTAGATGGTGTAATTGATTTTGCTGAAGAAAAGTGATGCAAAAACCAAAGATGAAGAAATCCAGAAAAAGGATTGTGACTGATATCCTGATCTGTGCACTGAGTGTTATCTCTGTCAGATGACAGCCTTCCCTGAGGAGCATACTCATTAGCAGCAGTCAAGGGGTTAAATGTAGGATAGTTTTGTAGAAATATGTCAAGAAAAACATTCATAGGGGACTGTCATAGGAGAGAGATGTGATTTCTATTCCAGGGAGTGCTCACTCCGTCTGACTCCCCAACAAGTTGTTATTGTTGACAGATCAAGCAGAGTGGATAGTGTCCTGCTTTAGTGTCCTGCTCAACTCACTCAGTACGGCCAGTCCTCTCTTCTCCTCTAAGAAGACCCCTCGGATGTCCAGTGGGTGTCTGAATGACCCAACCTTAGCTTCCGTCGTTAGAATTGTGGTATTCTTTGTCAACATTCACGTCTTCAGTATAAGAGCCTTCCGCTTGCAATATTTTGATGATGGTAACTGGGGTGAAACGCTGTTAACGTCGTCTCTTTCGCCGTTCGTATGGAGAGAGTTAAGCTGAATCAGAAAAGGCTTTACTGAACACCACCTGAGTCAATCACCAAAGTGCTGCTGAATCAGCAGTTGATGAGGGCTCCTCTGGTGTGTGGCCTCCTGGTGACCTCACATTTATAGTTTCATGTGGACTGCCAGTACTGAGTCTGCAGAAGACGAACCTGACTGAGTGGGGGATTTGGAATGAGTGGATGAGAGAATCGCCACTGAAAAGGGTAGCTAAAAAGAAAAGAAAGTGATTTGCTTGCAACTGGCTGAGCACAGTGTTCTCTTCTGTTTCCACTAGTGGGGGGGATTCCTTTAGGTCTGAATGGGCCTCAAAGTCTGGTTGTTCTGCATTTCCTGCCAGGACCTTCAGGTATATTAATCTTACAAGTTGATGTAGAACTTTGTATGGGAAATTTTTGTTATTTTATTTTTACTATATTTTTTGTGTGCTGCCTGATCATTCACACAGTTTTGTGGCATTACCTTGAATCAGAGATTTATATCAATGTTTGTCATGTAGGCAGCCATATTCCATTTCTGGGGGTGTTCATACTGGGTATGTTATTGTTTCCATGACCCATTGAATGCTGAGATGGATTACAATATCTTCAAGATGCCTATTTGACATGCATATTCCCAGGAAGGGGGCTCAGGCACTTACAGGTTTGCACATATGTTGATGTGGGAGATTGAAAAATCCCGATCCTTAACCCTCAAGATGCACAGAAATTGGGGATCGAACTGTGGAAACTGAGGCAAAAATCCTTCACTCTTTCCAGTTGGCCACCACACCCGTCTAATTGATTACCGTAAAGTTCGGTCTATTGAGCGCACTGGTATATAAGCCGCACCCACTAAATTTTGGAAAAAATTGAACTTTATACATACATAAGCCGCACTTATTTCCAGTACCGGAACACATACTGATACCACAGAAAAGCTGTCGATACTGTAGGTTATGAAATAAACACAAGCGGGAACAACATAAAGAAAGGCAAGCGAAAATACTGCTAGTGCCACAAAAAAATAATAAATAAATACAACGAAAATAAGATCCATAATTTAGGGATAGTCACATTTATTCAACGTCATCTTGCTCACTGAATCCACTAAAATCTTTGTCTTCAGTGTCCAAGTTGAAGAGAACCAGCACAGCTTCCTCCGCCATCTTGTCACTGACTTCAGCCTCACTTTCACTTTATTAACATGAAGGTGGAGTCGCTTGCTGGTTCGTCGCTTGCACTGTCATCTGCTAGGTCGATTGCCTTCAATTTGAAGGCTGCATCATAGGCATAATGTCACGTTTTCGGCATGATGAGGGTGTACGCTTGAGCAGAGTAGAACTGAATGTTGATCTGAAGGCTTTAATGTGTGCGGATTTGATTTATAAAACGTGAACAGTTGGCACACTATCCTGAAGCTCATCCAAAAATTCATGGACAGAAATCATGACACTCCCAGGATCGTTAAAATCCACAAATATGCCGCATCATTGTATAAGCCGCAGAGGTTGAATCTGGGGTAAAAAGTTGTGGCTTATAGACCAAACTTTACAGTAATCATGGAGGCAGACTAACTCGAGCATCTTCCCTAAGTGAAGACTGCCATCACATATTTCCAGTGACAGCCCCACATGAATTTGCTAACTCCAAAAACTTTAACAGGAACTCACTACAAGCATGGAGGGGGTATTGAAACTGACGTCACCATGTTGAGAACCGGTCATGAAATGAAAGGCAGCTCTTAGCTCTACGCATCTAGGCAGCCTGTTGTGCAAATGACCCAGTGTTTGTAAAGCACTGTGAGCTTGCTCTCTGACCCAAGAAAGGGACTATACAAGTATCAGTCAAAGGTCACAGAATCTGGGACAGTTGTTTTCTGCATTTGATTGCAAATGATGCTGTTGCTGCTATGAAGGTCCAGTTAGGTGTGGAACTGCATGACAAGGCTGCACTCTGTGTTTCTTTCATGCTATATTGTGGAACCAACCAGGCCCAAGACACACACCTGGTTGGGAAATTTGTGCAAGAGTCCCAGAGATGCAACCATGATGTAGCTGAACCTTGAGTTTGTGGTCCCAGTCTGCCCATTGGAGCCAGTAGCAGTGTGAACTTGAGTGCAGGGTAAGAGTAATGCCACTGAAAAAAATGCAGATATGGGCCAGCAAAAACAAAACGAAAAACAACAAAACTGCACGAGCCGACTACAGGCCAAAAATTCCTACCTCTGGGAGTCGAACCCATGTCTACCCAGTCTGCTCACTGACGACTCTGCCATGTCATCAAGTTTTTTTTGGTTTTTTTAGAAAAAGTTCTTGAAAGATGGTTGAGTTTTGGGAAACCAGTCTGGGTGAAGTCTCACTACTTTGCTTCTTAATGGTCTGTCGTGGACAGATATTGTTTTTCTTTGACTTTTCACTTGTGTATTCTGACGGGCGCAATAGCTGAATGGTTAAAGCGTTGGACTTTCAATGTGAGGGTCCCGGGTTCAAATTTCGGTGACGGCGCCTGGTGGGTAAAGGGTGGAGATTTTTCCAATCTCCCAGGTTAACATATGTGCAGACCTGCTTGTGCCTGAACCCCCTTTGTGTGTATACGCAAGCAGAAGATGAAATATGCACGTTAAGGATCCTGTAATCCATGTCAGCGTTCGGTGGGTGATGGAAACAAGTACATACCCAGCATGCACACCCCCGAAAGCGGAGTATGGCTGCCTACATGGCGGGGTAAAAACGGTCATACACGTGTGTATATACGAGTGAACGTGGGAGTTGCAGCCCACGAACAAAGAAGAAGAAGAAGACTTGTGCATTCTGCTCTTTTCTTTCACATTCTCTTTTCTCGCCAGCCTTCTTTGAGCGCATGGAGTTGGAGCAGGACAAGACACAGCCGAGCCACTTGTTTGTGGTCATGTCATCAGACCGGGGTCTGTGTGGGGGCATCCACTCTGGCATCTGCCGAGAGCTTCGGGCTCTTCTCAATGAACGTACGTCTGGCATCGAGAGAAAACTTATCATCATTGGTGACAAAGCCAGATCCATTTTGCAAAGGTAAGAATTCATTGTTTGAGAGAGAGAGAGAAGGGGGCAGGGGAGTCTGGGGGGAGGGGGGGGGGGATGAATAATAGTCACAATATGCTTGTTTTTCACAACCCAGATTTAGGTTCTGTCTGTATAATTGGATATTGACATACATCTTCATTGTTTAAAAAAAAAAAATATTATGCTTGATTACAATATCAGGTGGAGAGTAAATTCATAAGTGCACATGTTGAAATTAGTGTCTTATACTTGTTTTTTTTCTCTTTTTCTTACTGTAAATACTTCTTGTGCAGTGTGTGTGTGTACAGGAGAGAATGAAATGTTAGCAAAGGATCCTTTAGAAGTCGAACTGAGAAGGTGACAGTCTGTGAATCATAATGAGTGAAAAAGAGGGCAATATGTGCGCACATAACTGTCCAGCTATTTCTGCCCAGACACCGCACATTGAGGTTAGAACCAAATCCATGGTGGTTGGTTGATTGGTTTGGTTACTTATGTCTTTGAGAATATAATGTAAATCAGCCAGAGTAATTTCCGTGCCTTTATTATTCCCTATTCTGTCTTCATGTATAAAGGAAAGAAGAGGGAACAGAAAGGGATAGAAGGAAGAGAAGGAGAATAAACTGTGGGTGTTGTACCTGTGTGTGCTGCTCATCATTGCAGTTGTGGTGTGCTGGTTATTACAGAGGATGAATTGGGTGTTACACCTGTGTTACTGCACGGCTGACAACAGCTGTGGTGTGCTGCTTATTATTGTAGGGGATAAACTGTGGGTGTTGTGCCTGGGTTACTGTACAACTGTCGACGGGATAAACTGTGGGTGTTGTGCCTGGGTTACTGTACAACTGTTGACGGGATAAACTGTGGGTGTTGTGCCTGGGTTACTGTACAACTGTCGACGGATAAACTGTGGGTGTTGTACCTGGGTTACTGTACAACTGTCGATGGGATAAACTGTGGGTGTTGTCCCTGGGTTACTGTACAACTGTCGACAGGATAAACTGTGGGTGTTGTACCTGGGTTACTGTACAACTGTCGACAGGGGGTGTTGTAGCAGGGTTACTGTACAACTGTTGACGGGATAAACTGTGGGTGTTGTACCTGGGTTACTGTACAACTGTCGACAGGATAAACTGTGGGTGTTGTACCTGGGTTACTGTACAACTGTCGACAGGGGGTGTTGTACCAGGGTTACTGTACAACTGTTGACGGGATAAACTGTGGGTGTTGTACCTGGGTTACTGTACAACTGTTGACGGGATAAACTGTGGGTGTTGTACCTGGGTTACTGTACAACTGTCGACGGGATAAACTGTGGGTGTTGTACCTGGGTTACTGTACAACTGTTGACAGGGGGTGTTGTACCTGGGTTACTGTACAACTGTCAACAGGGGGTGTTGTACCTGTGTTACTGAACAACTGTCGACGGGATAAACTGTGGGTGTTGTACCTGGATTACTGTGTAACTGTCAGCAGGTGTGGTGTGTTGCTTATTTCAGGGGATAAACTCTTGGTGTTGTGTCTTGGTTAATGTACTACTGACAGCAGGCTTGGTGTGCTGCAGGAGATAAACTAACTGGGTGTTGTACTTAGATACCACACAGCAGGGGTGATGTGCTGCTTATTACAGGTGATAAACTCTGGATGTTGTACCTGGGTTACTGTAGGTGTGGTGTGCTGCTTATTTCAGGTGATGAACTGTGGATGTCGTACCTGGGTTACTGTAGGTGTGGTGTGCTGCTTATTTCAGGTGATGAACTGTGGATGTCGTACCTGGGTTACTGTACTACTGTCAACAGGTGTGTGCTGCTTGTCATTGCAGGGGATACAAAGACCACTTCTTGATGACCTTCAACGACTTCGGCAGGAAGTCACCTGTGTTTGCCGACGCTGCTTTGGTGGCTAACGCCATCCTTGACCTTGACTTCAAGTTTGACGTGGCCACTCTGTTCTTCAACACCTTCAGGTGAGCACACGATTTGCACAGTCATGGAACTCTGGAATAGTCTTGGAAAAAATGCTAGAACCATTTCCAGGGCTGGAAAAGTCTTGGAAAAATAAGAGAATCATTTCCAGGGCTGGTAAAGTCTTGGAAAAACATGTTTTGCTTTTCTGGGTCAGGCAGTCTTGGAATTTAAATATGAAAAAGCAACCCTTGACCAGTACCATTTAACAAAGAGCTAATGTCTTTAAAAACCAAACCCCCCACCCCCACCCCCCCTTACCCCCCGTGCCCCCTAAAAAAAGAATCTTGAAATTGGAACAACAATACTGGGACATCCGCCGATCACTTTCATAAATGGCGTGTTGAATTTGGCTTTTGTGTTTTGAATGGAAGGTTTTCAGTCTGGTCAGAAAAAAGTATAGAAGTTTGTTTGGTCAGATCTGTGGGAATCTGTGAGGAGATCACAGTTGAGACCCAGACATCTGTACACACTGATAAGATATTAACAAAATGTACAGCAGTTGTCCGTGAATAAGAGACCACACAGACAAAGAAATCTGTATGAGTGGGGAAAATAGCACCAAGAAAAAAAGAAGAAAAAAAAAAAGAAACAAACACCATAACAAAACGAAACAGTTCCACCATGTTTAGTTGATAAATCAACATTTAATTACACATACTTAACCGTGACCCAACTAGTGCAGACTCCGGCAGGGGTCTGACATTCCTGTCCTGTGCAAACTACTATCCGCCTATGCGGAGAAAAAGAGAGCAACTATGGCTGATAACCTCCCGGAAGTAGGTAACCTCCCCTTTGTCCCGCTAGCTAGCGCCCTCTTTTTCCGGCAGCCATCTCGACACCTGTTCCTGTGCTCCGCATACGGCTAATTTTTTTTCGTATTTTTTTCTGTCTGTCGATTACTTGGCGTCCTTGTTGTTTGTCTAATTATGCCTTCCAACAGGTCGCATGATTATGTAGCGCGATCGGGCTAAAATTAAGGCGCGATCGCAATCAGTTCGCGGACACTCTGGGCCCTCTACTTTGGGCCCGGTAAACAAGAACACCGAATACTTAATTTGGGCACACATGCAGACCACACATTCAGGTTGGAAATTTACGCTGTTGTCCACGTTAACCCCGTGACTGCCAATGCTTTTTGAGGTCAGCTACAGCCGAGGAAAAAATGCTGTGTGAGTACTATATGCACTAAAACTTTTGTAGCTTCTTTGTTTATGGGAATTTATGCAGGAAATCAGGTAGACTGATGCATAATATCTTCAACTTTCACATGGAAATAAAACCGAAGGATTCACTTTGTCATTTATCAAGTGTTTTTTTAAATTGGTACATGTTTATATTTTGTGAATATTTCTGCAAACAAACTCTCATGCACTTAACATAGAAACAAACAAAAAAAGACCAGTACATCTTGGTCTTTTCTTCATCAGAATTATCAGAATCTCCTTTTGAATTATCGTACAAATTTTTTTCATCACTATCCTTATCATTTATAATTTCCTTAAACCTTAAAAAGGATTTTGAATCTAATACCATCATGATATCACCATTTTGAAGAAGACCCGTTTTCCATTCTCTGGGAAAATAGTTTCGTGAGGCATGTGCAGTGATGCAGAATTTGCTGCCATTGGGTCTTCAGCGTCAGGCAACACTCCCTCTCTTCAGATCCCTAAAAAAAAATTTAAAAAAATTATCTGTTCTGTGAGGCGTATTTGATTCGTTTTTTTCCTTTCCACTGTTAATTTCAGCTGCTTTCTGCTTTTAATTGCATGTGTGTATAGTTGAGCGTAGTTAGTCATTTTTGGGTGCGGCTGCGTGTGAATGGGCTATTGCTAGCACATTGAGTCTGACTTTACTTAGAGAAATGCTCTATACAATTGCCATTCATTATCATCATTATCATTATTATTATTGTGTGTGGCCTTCTGGTGACCTAACATCAAAAGTTACCTGTATACTGCCGATGCTGGGACTGCAGTAGAGGAACCTGGGTGTGGCCGTGTAACGGGGTCTTGGAATGAGTGGCTTGGGAGTAATGCCACTGAAACAGTGCAGGTGATAGGGCAACAACAACAACAACAAAAATCGTTTTTACTGATTGCAGGTCGGTGGTTGCCTTCAGACTGACGGAATTGCCCCTCTTCAGTCAGGAGCAGGTGGCGCAGGCGGAGAAGCTCCACCTGTATGACAGCATCGACGACGAGGTTCTGCGCAGCTACAACGAGTTTGCTCTGGCGTCCCTCCTTCTGTTTGCCATGAAGGAGGGGGCGTGCAGCGAACAGAGCTCACGTATGACCGCCATGGACGCTGCCAGCAAGAATGCGGGTACGTGGCGCTGTTTCCTGTGTCGACTTGTAACTTCTGTTGCTTTGTTCTGAAAACTGGTGTGAATGCAGGATTTGTGTTTGCAGAATTTTCTGAGCTGCTGCTGCTGATTTTTTGTGGGCTGCGACTCCCACGTTCACTCATACAAGACGGCTCTTATGTGTATGCTGGTTTTACCCCTGCTGTGCAGGCAGTCATACTCTATTGTCTCCTAAGCTGCAGCTGATCAAGCAAACTGATTGAACAATCAGCAGCAAAGTGGTTAGCGTCAGGCTAACAACTAGAAGGATGACTAAGGTGAAAAGACTTTGAAATGGAGATGATAGCCACTGGGAATTAGTACAACAGATTGGAAAAGATTGTGTTTTTTTGTTCTGTTTTCCAGCTTTAATGACTACATTCTTGGTTGAGCTGTACTGATGTACACCTGTCTGTTACTGTGTGCAGGAGAGATGATTGACAAGCTGACGTTGACGTTCAACAGAACCAGACAAGCCGTCATCACCAAGGAGCTCATTGAAATCATCTCTGGTGCCAACGCCATATAAAACAGGGTGCTGGCTTCCTGTGAATCACCGACAAGTACCACTGCCTTATAACTCATGGTGCTTCAGTCTGTACACTTTTTGGTCGCTTAACACTGCGGTAAAGGTAACGTCATCAGTAAACCTAGCTCTTCAGTGTCAGTAACCATGCCAGTAAACCTCTGTTACAGCAATGTTTGCTTCAGATGTAACTATGCAAATAATCTTTCATCACAGCTATACTTGCTTTTGATGTTGTTGTGAGATTATCTGTAAACTTGCTGTTGTATAAACATGTAGTTGACAGTACTATGGTATGCTGCAGCTCACTAATTTATCCATCTCAGTGAGTGGGATTTGCGTGTTTTGCCACAACCATTTAGGCACCCATATTCTTTTGGGGGGTTTTAAGCTGAAAAATGTTTGTTTCTCAAACTCATCAAACGCTGACATGGATCACAGGATCTGTTAGGGTGTGTACTTGATTTTCATCATGCATGTGCACACAATGGAGGTGAAGACACCAGCAAGAGACAAAGTATCCATCCACAGTGCAGCAGTTAAAGCACAAATCTATGGGATAGAAGTGCAGCTCACTAACCAACTGTCTACAAAGCTGATTGCAAATCATATTTTTTGACTGGCAAAAAATGGAGAGAAAACAAAAGAAAATAAGTATTTTGAATATTTTCCTGAAGACTGCGTTGTATCAAAGGAAAAAAGAGGAGTCTTTGATCTAATAATTGCTTTTCATTGCTCAGCATTGATTCTCTCTTTTCTTTTTTGATTCTTTTTTTGTGTGTGATATTCATATACTTCTTTATTTGTTTATTTTATTTTTCTCAAGGCCTAAGCGCATTGGGTTATGCTGCTGGTCAGGCATCTGCTTAGCAGATGCGGTGTGGCGTATATGGATTTGTCCGAACACGGTGACACCTCCTTGAGCTACTGATACTGATTCACTTTTTGAAAGTATATTTCTTACTGTTGTTTTTAATCTCTGTTTGTTGACCGTCTAATATGGATGATGGACTCTGTGATTTAATAATGGGGGTTTGATTTTATTTAAGCCTGGTTAATGTTTTTGTGGGATCTACATTGCTAGCAGTTCTGTTTTGCATCCTGCTCTAAACTGAATTTCTGGAAGAGCTGATATTTTTTTGTGAATTGAGATGTAATTTACATAGCGTTTGTGTTTTGCTTCCAGTTCTGAACTGAATTTCTTGATGTTAATTTTTATAAATTGGGATGTAACATTTCCTTCCATCTGAAATATTTAAAACCATATGTTCCAAACCACAGTAACAATGTACATTCATGGCATCATTCTGGACTGAACATTTGGAACCTATACCCTCTCCCTTTGAAAAAAAAAAAAAGCTTACAGAAGAGATGATTGAATTGAATCATTGTGCATTGATCCATATGCTACAATGACAAGTGTTTTGTTTGTGATCTGTTAAATACTGCTGTGTCTCTTAGACCATGTGATGATGATCGTCTTTTTCATAAAACTTCAACTCTTTACCTGCAGAATCAACAATTGTTGATAGCATTCGCAATATCTCAGTCTTACCTCAGGACATTGCTTCAGACAGAATCAGGCATGCCACCAAGGCAGGAAAAAAAAAAGAGGAAAATCAGACAACAACAAAAAATGCAGCTGAAATTGGAAAAAAAAGAGGATTTTTTTTTCCTGTGGACTGAACCCACAACAGTGTCAAAAATAAAAGACTAATTAATACAGACATGGATTTTCTCAATTAGTGTAACTGTTTACTCCCCCCCCCTCCCCATCTTTAGAACGAGGCTTAACATGGTACAATCCCCCCCCCCCCCCACACCCCCAAAAAAAGGGTGGGGAGGGGGAGATCCGGGGGCATGCTCCTCCGGGGAAATTTGACATTTTGAACACGAATTAGCCATATATATATAAAATCAGAGTAAGAACACATAACAACAAAACACATGGAATGGGCTTGCAAGGGTTGCTCCAACTGACTTTTTAGTGTCTATTGATTAGTATATAGTCTATATAGACACTAAAAAGTCAGTTGGAGCAATCCTTGCAAGCCCATTCCATGTGTTAGAATTTACCTGGAAAAATTAGTATTGTTACTGTAAGGGGCAAACTGGGTGTGAGAAAAGCACACAGAACATTACAAAGAAACGCTGTTAGTATGATAAAAAAATGATCATGCATGAATTATAGCCTTACCGGACCACCAATCCACAGGTAAATTTATCCAACAGCAAAATGTCATTCAGCAAAGTTAAGTCATCCAAACAGGTCTGTCCCAGAAACAGGAAAACTTTTAGTTTTACTCTGGATGTAGTTGTAAAACAGGGGTTTTGCAGGAACATGGAGGAGGCATATGCACGTACAGGACACTCAACAAGATTTCTTTGAGAAGAAGGCTCGGATCAAAAGAAGATGTTTTAGCTGTCCGTTCAATGAAAACAGGCCTTGGCATTGACAATTTGTGTGAGTCGTTCACTGTAGCCTAGATCTACGTCGCTGTAGCCTAGAGTAAGCCGGTCAACAAACGAGACGTCCCGCGAAGCGGAAGTGAATTCTGGGATAGGCCTACTATGATAATCATTGATTGGAAACCGGTGCAGAGCCAAAAATGACCCCCGCCTTCCAGAATTTATTGAAATGTGTCGCTCCGCGGAACTCAAAGTTTCGTGCGGCGGAATCATCTTCACTGGCGGCGGATCGATATTTTGAACGGCTGATTTGTAATGAACCACGGCGATTTTCCGCCTAACGGCAGAAAAGTATCATGCTTGATACATTTATATATGTTTTTGTTTTTATTTCTCACTACATGCCATTACTTTGAATGGATGGTCGAACTGCACTTTGTTGCACAGATTGATTGATTTCGTTTTGGCTTTGGTTTTTATCAATATTATTACTATTGATGCATGTTGTTATTTGTATTATGAACCCCCATGTCATTAGGGCTGTAAAGCTATTGACATTAAAGTGTTCAGTGTTCTCTCTCACATGCACCCACACTCCACCTCTCCACAGAATCGCCATGCCCTTTGTGTGCTTTTAGTGTAGATGATGAAAAACATTACTTGTTTCAATGTAACTCATTCGATAGGGTAAGAGATAAGTACGAGTTCTAAAAGGCACGACATTGTTTCTGCTTTGTCGTCTGATGATGACCTCACAATACTGTCAATAGCTAAATTTCTTGAAGAAGCACAAAGAATAAGATGTAGTCTTACTATTCAGAACAACACCAGAGTAAATGAGGGGGACAGCAATGTATAATGTCTACTATCTCATGTTCAGACTGTAAGCCAAATAATAAGGTAGGCATTGAACAGTATCGTTAATAGAATGGATGGTCGAGTAATGGTGTTTTTGTCTTTTTTGTTTGTTTTTTGTTTTTGTTTCTTTTTTTTTAATGTTTGTTGCTTCCCTGTTGTAAGGATGTTATATTTCGACAAAAGCTGTTTTGTTTTTCTTTGTTTGCATGTTTTGTTTTGTTTTGATGGATTAAGCAGAGTGTGGTATGGTACTTGGGGTGACATAAGAATGAACCCTATCACCTCCTTGTCAATAGACCTATGCAGGTAATGACAATAAAATATCAAAGCGTCAAAAGCGTCTCTCTCTCTCACCACATACTTTGGATAACCTTGTCCAAATGCCAAGCCTAGCGAACTGATGTTGCTGGAAAGAATTACAGCCAAGGCTGGTGAAATTTGTTCACAAACGCTTCTTTTCATAACATGCTCAGGTTTATGTTTTTTTATTGTGTCTTACAAACCTTAAGGCTTTATGGACAATAAAATATTCTATTCTATTCTATTCCATGATGAGAAAACTCTAGGGAGAGCTGGACAGTACAAGGCCTTCAGAGAAGAAGCCCCCTTCAGTCAAGTGTTTCAGCCCTTAACTCTCTCCATACGAACGGCAAAAGAGACGTTAACAGCGTTTCACTCCAGTTACCATTATCAAAATATTGCAAGCAGAAGGCTCTTATACTGAAGAGGTGAATGTTGACAAAGAATACCACAATTCTGAAGACAGAAGCTAAATGTTGGGTCATTCAGACTCCCACTGGACATCCGAGGGGTCTGTGTAGAGAAGAGAGGACTGGCCATACTGAGTGAGTTAACTCTTTCACTGCCAAAGTCGCATTTATGCAGCAGCTACGTAGAGGACCCATGTAACTGAAGGGTGACCAGATCATGTGTCTGTTACCCATGAACCTACTGCTCTTTACGATCGGTGGTAGGACAGGCCATATTTTCTAAGCATCACAGGGGGAATCCTCAGCTATTCCTAGACACCATATTTTCTGTGTTCACAGCACACGGGAATTTTGCACTCTAAATTGACTGGCAGTGAAAGGGTTAACTCCTTACTATCTTAAGGGGGCCGTGCCACACCCAGGTCATGACTCCTGGATGCCCTTGTGTATTCTATTCCATTCTATTCTATTCTATACATGCTCTCACACCACATACTTGGGATAGGCTCTGCTGTAGCTGAAGGAGAAGGGATGTGTGGAGGTGTAGGCCTGGTCAGACTGAACCATCTGTACGGCACTGCTCGAAGACTGCAAGCGTACTGCCTCAGGTTCACAATAGCCTGTCGACAGAGATGTCAGTTTCACAACAGCCTGTCGACAGAGACGTCAGGTTCGCAACAGCCTGTCGAAAGAGATATCAGTTTCACAACAGCCTGTCAGGTTCACAACAGCCTGTTGACAGTGACGTCAGTTTCACAACACATTCACAACAGCCAGTCAACAGACATCAGTTCCACAAAAGGTTCACAATAGCCTGTCAACAAAGACGTCAGTTTCACAACAGGTTCACAATAGCCAGTCAACAGACGTCAGTTTCACAACAGGTACACAATAGCCTGTCAACAGACATCAGTTCCACAAAAGGTTCACAATAGCCCGTCACAGAGACGTCAGTTTCACAACAGGTTCACAATAGCCTGTCAATAGAGACGTCAGTTTCACAACAGGTTCACAATAGCCTGTCAACAGATGTCAGTTTCACAACAGGTTCACAATAGCCTGTCAACAGAGACGTCAGTTTCATAACAGGTTCACAATAGCTTGTCACAGAGATGTCAGTTTCACAACAGCTTCACAATAGCCTGTTAACAGAGATGTCAGTTTCACAACAGGTTCACAATAGCCCGTCACAGAGACGTCAGTTTCACAACAGGTTCACAATAGCCTGTCAACAGACGTCAGTTTCACAACAGGTTCACAATAGCCCGTCACAGAGACGTCAGTTTCACAACAGGTTCACAATAGCCTGTCAACAGACGTCAGTTTCACAACAGGTTCACAATAGCCCGTCACAGAGACGTCAGTTTCACAACAGGTTCACAATAGCCTGTCAACAGACGTCAGTTTCACAACAGGTTCACAATAGCCCGTCACAGAGACGTCAGTTTCACAACAGGTTCACAATAGCCTGTCAACAGACGTCAGTTTCACAACAGGTTCACAATAGCCCGTCACAGAGACGTCAGTTTCACAACAGGTTCACAACAGCCTGTCAACAGACGTCAGTTTCACAACAGGTTCACAATAGCCTGTCAACAGAGACGTTAGTTTCACAACAGGTTCACAATAGCCTGTCAACAGACGTCAGTTTCACAACAGGTTCACAATAGCCTGTCAACAGAGATGTCAGTTTCACAACAGCTTCACAACAGCCTGTCAACAGACGTCAGTTTCACAACAGGTTCACAATAGCCTGTCAACAGAGATGTCAGTTTCACAACAGCTTCACAACAGCCTGTCAACAGACGTCAGTTTCACAACAGGTTCACAATAGCCTGTCAACAGAGATGTCAGTTTCACAACAGCTTCACAACAGCCTGTCAACAGACGTCAGTTTCACAACAGGTTCACAATAGCCTGTCAACAGAGATGTCAGTTTCACAACAGCTTCACAACAGCCTGTCAACAGACGTCAGTTTCACAACAGGTTCACAATAGCCTGTCAACAGAGATGTCAGTTTCACAACAGCTTCACAACAGCCTGTCAACAGACGTCAGTTTCACAACAGGTTCACAATAGCCTGTCAACAGAGATGTCAGTTTCACAACAGCTTCACAACAGCCTGTCAACAGACGTCAGTTTCACAACAGGTTCACAATAGCCTGTCAACAGAGACGTCAGTTTCACAACAGGTTCACAATAGCCTGTCAACAGACGTCAGTTTCACAACAGCTTCACAACAGCCTGTCAACAGAGATGTCAGTTTCACAACAGGTTCACAATAGCCTGTCAACAGAGACGTCAGTTTCACAACAGCTTCACAACAGCCTGTCACAGACACATCAGTTTCACAACAGGTTCACAATAGCCTGTCACAGAGACGTCAGTTTCACAACAGGTTCACAATAGCCAGTCAAAAGACGTCAGTTTCACAACAGGTACACAATAGCCTGTCAACAGACGTCAGTTTCACAACAGGTTCACAATAGCCCGTCACAGAGACGTCAGTTTCACAACAGGTTCACAATAGCCTGTCAACAGACGTCAGTTTCACAACAGGTTCACAATAGCCTGTCAACAGAGATGTCAGTTTCACAACAGCTTCACAACAGCCTGTCAACAGACGTCAGTTTCACAACAGGTTCACAATAGCCTGTCAACAGAGACGTCAGTTTCACAACAGGTTCACAATAGCCTGTCAACAGACGTCAGTTTCACAACAGCTTCACAACAGCCTGTCAACAGAGATGTCAGTTTCACAACAGGTTCACAATAGCCTGTCAACAGAGACGTCAGTTTCACAACAGCTTCACAACAGCCTGTCACAGACACATCAGTTTCACAACAGGTTCACAATAGCCTG
>JAAQRG010316900.1:0-12500 GCA_011634625.1 Babylonia areolata | reverse complement strand
CCAAGCTCCCATGTGCAACACGCACTTGACGCACTGAAAAAGGAACTCACGGTAAAAAAAATAAAAATAAAAAAAAAAGGGGGGGGGGTTACCCTCTGGCAAAACTATGTAAAAGAAATCCTCTCTGTTATGTACACAAATAGAATCATAATAATTATCATGTGCACGCACTCATGACCTGACCAAGCGCGACTGCCTAGCAGATGTGGTGTAGCGTATATGGAATTGTCTGGACGCAGTGACGCCTCATTGGAAAACTGAAACTTTCTTTGAAGTCTCAAAAATGCCAGGTAATACACGAGTCAGTTGTTTTGTTTTTATTTTGTTTTGCTGTTGTTTCTTTTTTTTCTTCTTTTTTTTCTTTTTTTTTCTTTTTCTTTTTTTTTTCTCTTTTTTCCCCATTTTTTATGATCTAAAAATCTTATGTAAGAGAGAGAGAGACAGAGACGGAGAGATGATCACGAGGACATCCTGTCCATGGAAGCTTCTCTTGGAATGTTGCTTAGATTTTTTTACCTAATGGGATCTTGCTGTTAAGGAGACACAATTGGAAATCTTATATATATATATATATATATATATATATATAGAGAGAGAGAGAGAGAGAGAGAGAGAGAGAGAGAGAACGAACGAACGAACGAACGAACGAACGAATGATTTATTGTTTTCAGGCTCGCTTTGCCCATTCACAAGGGGGCAGGGTGGGGAAGGGGTTGTACATGTCAGAAACGTAACGAAATATGAGAAGTGACGCGCTGTACACTTGATCAGAACATGGAATCCACGTCATGCGATTAATTATAATTAGTATTATACAAAGTCTGTATAATCACAATCTTTGTTTTCAAATAGGTCGGCAAGTGAAAAGGAATCACACAACGAAACTGATCATGATATATCGAGATCAGGATTTCCATTTCTAGCACTTTTGCAAACATTTGGATTTGTGTCTTTGAACGTATTAAATAAACTGTCCATTTTCTTAGCCGACTCCTCGAGACAAGACATGATCTGTCGGCAGACATCTGGCGGAACATCAACATGCTTCTGTTCAGAAAGTTCACTGTCATGTTGAGAACTGTCCACATCTGGGTCAATGATGTTCGTGTTTTGGGGCGTGAGAGTCGTGGCAATTTCGTCCAGCTCACACATTTCTGCACCGCGTTGTGTGTCTGCACCAGTGGCTTCATCGTGGAGGATTGTTACTGCACGTGAATTTGTGTCATGAGAGAGACAGAGAGAGAGAGACAGAGAGAGAGAGACAGAGACATCCTGTCCATGGAAGCTTCTCTGGAATGTTGCTTAGATTTTTTTTTTTTTTTTATCTAATGGGATCTTGCTGTTAAGGGAGACACAATTGGAAATCTTATATATATATATATATATAGAGAGAGAGAGAGAGAGAGAGAGATTATCACGAGAGACATCCTGTCCATGAATGCTTCTCTTGGAATGTTGCTTGGATTTTTTTTTTTTTTATCAGCGCTGCAAGTATCTGTATATGTCAGGCCTGGTTGACGCCGTGATACAGTAAGAAAAGAAGCGTGGAGTACAACAGCCTGAGGTGTTGTCCGAAATGTTAAGGAGGAAGGTGACAGGATGGGTGACACGCTCATCAGCCAACACAGAGAGTCCGTGAGGGTGTGGGTTCGATTCCCGCTCTCCCCCCTTTCTCCCAAGTTTGACTGGAAAATCAAAACTGAGCGTCTTGTCATTCGGGTGAGACTATAATCCGAGGTCCCGTGTGCAGCACGCATTTGGCGCACTGAAAAAGAATAATAATAATAATAATGGATACTTATATGGCACACTATCCAGAAATCTGCTCTAGGTGCTTTACAAAAACGCTTTGTTAACATAAAACATTACATCTATGTTACATACACACACCAAAATATGACTACACACACACACACACACACACACACACACACACACACACACACACACACACACACACACACACACAGCGTACATACATTTTAACAATACATGTGTATCTAACAGCTACCCTAACGCATACGCACACATAGGCAGGCACAAACTTACATAAACGCACGCGCACACAATACACATTCATATACATGCATGTAGTTATGTACACATACATATGTATACATACATAGTCGAGCACAGCTAACGCAAAGGAAGTGGACCTGCCACAGTTGAACTTACTGCTGAGGGAACAACAAAAAGAACCCATGACAACAAAGGTACACAACTATATATATATATATGTCTGCATGACCGCGTCTGCATAAACGCGTTGGGTTACGCTGCTGGTCAGGCATCTGCTTGGCAGATGTGGTGTAGCGTATATGGTTTTGTCCGAACGCAGTGACGCCTCCTTGAGCGACTGAAACTGAAACTGAAACTGCATGACCTCAAGGCCTGGTCGGCGCGTTGGGTTATGCTGCTGTCTAGCAGATGTTTTGTAGCGTATATGGATATGTGTGAACGCAGTGACGCCTCCTTGAGGAACTGAAACGTAGATGGGTCTGTGTGGCATAGTCGCTTTCCCCAACCTCCCCTTTCATGCCCTGGTTTCACGGTGGGCCTCAGTCCCCGAGTTTATCCCCACTCCCATGGTGTGTGTCTGTGTGAAAATCCTCGGTGTCCATGGACTTGTATTGAGCATTAAGTTACTTTTTGTCTCAACAGATCTCTTTCTTCGTTTGAAATGCGGGCTGCTCTCTTCAAGGAGAGCGTGTTGCTGTCGTGCAGTGTTATCCGTTCGTTCGGGTTTTGTTGTTGTTGTTTTTCGGTGACGGGGATGAGGACGATGCCCAGAGGCATTTTGTTTTATTTGTGTTTTTGTTGTTGTTGTTGTTTGTTTGTTTGTTTGTTTCTGTCTACAAGTTTATTTGTTTAAACCTAGTTTGTTGTTATTGTTGTTGTTGTTGTTGTTTGTTTGTTTCTGTCTACAAGTTTATTTGTTTAAACATAGTTTGTTGTTGTTGTTTTCTACAGACCTTTGCCAGGGACAATCCTTTTCTCTTTTTTTCTTTTTATTTTTTTGCCGTGGGTTCTTTTACAGTGCGCTGATTGCATGCCGTACACGGGACCTCAAATTATCGTTTCATCCGAAAGACTAGTCTCCAAGACCACCACTCACATGTCTAGCTAATGTGGAGGGGAGTGTAAGACAAACAAAAAAAAAATTCCGGTTCGTACATATGAGAATCGAACCCGTGGACGCTTAATTCCTTCTCCGTTGGGTTCATTACCACCAGGCCACCGCGCCGCTTGTTGGAAAACTGGGTGGGAGGGAGGGTCGTGCTTGCGAACCCTACGCCGACGAGAGTGGCCATGCAGTTTGGCTCCACAGCAAAACGATTATTGTCGTCAGCAGGTTAACTCACACAGTACGGCCAGTCCTCTCTTCTCCTCTACACAGACCCCTCGGATGTCCAGTGGGTGTCTGAATGACCCAACCTTTAGCTTCCGTCGTCAGAATTGTGGTATTTTTTGTCAACATTCACGTCTTTAGTATAAGAGCCTTCCGCTTGCAATATTTTGATGATGGTATATTGGGGTGAAACGCTGTTAACGTCGTCTCTTTCGCCGTTTGTATGGAGAGAGTTAATGTTGATGGTATTGGGTACTTTTACAGCGCCTATCTTCGATTTAGAGACCAAGCTGTAAGCGCTTTACAAACACTGAGTCATTGGTTGGTATGGATACTTATGCAGCGCCTGTCCTCGGTCAGAGACCAAGCTGTAAGCGCTTTACAAACACTGAGTCATTGGTTGGTATGGATACTTATGCAGCGCCTGTACTCGGTCAGAGACCAAGCTGTAAGTGCTTTACAAACACGGAGTCATTTGCACAACAGGTTGCCTGCCTACCTGGGTAGAGCCGACTGACGGCTGCCATTGGACGCAGAGTCAGGCTGCCTACCTGGGTAGAGCCGACTGACAGCTGCCATTGGGCACTCATCATTCTTTTTCTGTGTCATTCAGTCAGGTTTCAGTCACGGCACACGTACATACTCATACAGACATGTAACATTTTATGTGTATGGTGATGATGATGATGATGATGATGTTGATATGGATACTTATAAAGCGCCTATCCTCTGTCAGAAACCAAGCTCTGAGCGCTTTACAAACACGGAGTCACTTGCACAACAGGCTGCCTACCTTGGGTAGAAGCGACTGACAGCTGCCACTGGGCGCTCATCATTCGTTTCCTGTTTCATTCTATCGGGTTTCAGTCACGCACACATACACACTCGTGCAGACATGTAACATTTAATGTGTATGACCGTTGTTGTTGTTTTCTTCTTTTTTTTTTTCTTTTTTTTTAATCTATCCTGCGATATGGGTAGCCATGTTCCGTGTTCAGGGATGCGCATGTTGGGAACGTTTTTGTTTCCATAACCCACCGAACGATGGCACGGTTTACAAGATCTTTAACGTGCGTATTTGATAATCTGCGTGCGTGTACACACGAACAGGGTTCAGGCACTAATTGGATCTGCTTATATGTTGACCTGGGAGATCGGAAAAAAATCACTACCCTTTGCCTGCCAGGCGTCGTTACCGAGATTCGAACTCAGGATCCTCAGATTGATAGTCTAACACTTGTGGAGTGATGGCCTAGAGGTAACGCGTCCGCCTAGGAAGCGAGAGAATCTGAGCGCGCTGGTTCGAATCACGGCTCAGCCGCCGATATTTTCTCCCCCTCCACTATAGACCTTGAGTGGTGATCTGGACGCTAGTCATTCGGATGAGACGATAAACCGAGGTCCCGTGTGCAGCATGCACTTAGCGCACGTAAAAGAACCCACGGCAACAAAAGGGTTGTTCCTGGCAAAATTCTGTAGAAAAATCCGCTTCGATAGGAAAAACAAACAAAACTGCACGCAGGAAAAAATACAAAAAAAAATGGGTGGCGCTGTAGTGTAGCGACGCGCTCTCCCTGGGGAGAGTAGCCCGAATTTCACACAGAGAAATCTGTTGTGATAAAAAGAAATACAAATACAAATACTTAAACCACTCGCCTGTTGCGCCCGACTTATTTCCGCGTATGCCGAATCAGAACACCCTGTGCTGAACACTGTTGTACACTTCCTGAACACTAGATGTGCGTGGTCTACTCTGATGCGTAGCCTCACCGCGACTAAACTGTCATCGGTGGTTCCCTGTGAGCTACCGTCCCCAGGAACAGCGAGAGACCGGGCCCAGCTGTAGCTGTTTTATGTGGGTAAACGTTGTGCATGGACAACGTGATGACTCGTGCATGATATAGATATATATATATATATATATATATATATATAGAGAGAGAGAGAGAGAGAGAGAGAGAGAGAGATAGATATGTGCGTGTGTGTGTGTGTGTATGTTATCATATTATAGATAGATAGATGTGTGTGTCTGTGTGTCTGTGTGTGTCTGTGTGTCACAATGTCACATATTGTGATCTGTTCTGTTCATTGCAATGGGTCGGTTTTACACGTTGATCTTTTTCACATGGCTTTTTTTTTTTCTTTTTTCTTTTTTTTTGCGTTGTTTCCCTCCCCCTCGCACCACCTTCCCCTTCCTCCCTCCTCCTTTCCCTTCCACCTCCTGCACCCTTTCCTACCTCCCCTCGCCCACACACTGATAGCTGGTGGATTTCTGATTCTGTGCCAAAGACCTCTCCCTCTCTCTCTCTCTCTCTCTCTCTCTCTCTCTCTCAGCACACAAGATTATTACGTATTATGCAAAAGGTATATGTTCTTAATGAGAATTCATTTGAGTAGTTTATCAAACTGCTTGACGAACAGGTGCAACCAGTTTTGCAGTATGGTTCTCAATTATGGGGTTTGGACAAAACTGTTGTGCATTGTGAGTCTGTTCATGTATTTTCAGTTAATGTTGTTTTTGTTTTTTTGGGGGGTGTAGACTGGCGAACACCAAATCATTTAGTATACGGTAAAACGAATCGATATCCAACATCTGTTAACTCCGAAATTAGTTGTATTCCCTATTGGTTAAGAATATTACAAATGGAAGATTTTAGACTGCCATACAAAGCTTCCCAAATGGTACATGTGTAACCAAGCGCTCTGATTGCTTCAAAAAACTGTTTCACACACAAGCTACATCTCTTCTTATATCTTCTTCTATTCTTCTCTCATTATTTGTCTTCTTTTCTTATGTTCTCATAACTATTGTAAATAAAACAATAGAAAAACCCATTTGTGACTGGCCTCTATATGTTCCTGGTCTGTGTACGGGAATTCTTGTCTATCCTTTAATACAGTAAATCATCATTAGTTAGTTATTTTGTACCGTCCGTACCCTAATAGAACCACTCGGTTCAGTACACGGCTACACATGAACTGGATAGTGAAGGTAAAATTAATTGGGCATCGATTGTGCGCCTCTGTTTGTTTGAACCTAGTTTTTGACATGTGTGGCTAAATCAAGGTGTAGGCTGTGAAATAGGTTTTATAAATGCTTTTCGACAACGTCTAATAGACTGCAGATGGCATGAATGGAATCAGCATATTTCTACCGGTGAAAGATTTGAATATATAGAACATTTTCTGTCTCGCATGTTGTGAAACCACAATTTGCTTCTGAATCTTGATAAACATATAAAATATATCATTACGAGGTTTACACTGGGTATTTCTGATTTATCGGAATAGATAAAAAAAAAAATAATAATAATTTGATTTGATTTGTCCCATGTGCAAACGTTCAAAGGAAGATAAAGTTCATTCCGTTCTTTTTTGTGAAGTACTGCAAAAAATCAGAGAAACATTTATTCGACCCAGATGCTATCGACAACCTTGTCTCTTCAAACTGGTTCTATTGTTGCCATGTGCGAAATTTATCTCTGTTTTTTTTACAAAGCCTTTAGATACAGGTAAATACTTGCTTCTTAGTGTTCCTGATTAACCTGATGTAGCCATAGTTGCCTTGTTTTAATCTTTATGTCTATAACTGATATTATGATTATTGTCTGTTCACATTCCCCTTCATAAGGGGCCTAGGCCAATAATGAATAAACCATCTGAATCTCTCTCTCTCTCTCTCTCTTTCTCTCTGTCTGTATACATCTGTATACATACATGTGTGTCTGTTTGTCTGTCAGTATATATGTCTGTCTGCCTGTCTGTCTGCCTGTTTGTCTGTGTAAGCGTGTGTATGACGATGTGTGTTTGCCTCTGTGTGTGTGTGTCTGTGTGTGTGTGTGTGTGTCTGTCTGTCTGTCTGTCTGTCTCTCTGTGCGTAATTCGTGTAGGTCTATTATTTCCGAATTGTTTTCAACTTCTAGCTGCCAATCCCTCCACCCCACCAGTGCTTTTAATATTCCAAGCCTTGCGATGACAGTCTGGGAGTGTAGCTCTCTCGCATGGATTTGTCCTGTCAGTAAAAAAAGAGATTTTTTTTTTTTTTAATGAAAACGCTTTCCAATTCTAAGTTTTTAATCATGTGGATTATTTTTTTTTTTAAATCAGACTTCGCAAAAGAAAGGTAAGAACCACTTTTTAAAAGCCTGTATGTTTTCATAAAATGTTTAAAAAAAATTGTTTAAAAAAATCGAGAGATCTTTTTTTAAGTTATTCATGCTGAGTATGGTCTTCCATTGAAGACACGACCTGCTATTTGAGTTAACGCGCACCATGAATAGCTTGAAGAATCCGTCAGAAAAATCCACGTTTCGTGCTATGAAAAAAATCACTCTTACTCAGTGGTTAATAAACGGCATTTGTGTTTTTTCATTGTATATATTCATACATACATACATACATACATACATACATATATATATATATATATATATATATATATACATGTGCGTGTGTGTGAAATAAATGATAATTTAAAACAAAACGTAAATGCATGCTCAAGAAAGCACCTGCGGTTGCGAGTGAAACTCAGTGCACTGGCTGCATGCATACACTGCTGTTTGCTGAAAATTCGACATCATTTCAGCCCATGTGCCCAAGAGAAACTGTGCAAGTTCCCAAGAGGTCCTTATTTTGGTATATGGGGTCCACTGCAGCCTGTGCGGTCCTATCTACGTAGGCGAGACATACCGCACACTGGAAGAACGCAGCAAAGAGCACAGGGACAGCATCCTCCAGAAAAAGCAAACCCCTGTGGCTATACACTTCAACACTGATCCCCACAGCATAACCCACTTCTCCATATCAGTGGTCTGGCGCAACAGCACTGGTGACTCCTTCAAGAGAAAGAACATGGAGAAACAGATTATCCACCATCTCGGTACTACAGCACCAGATGACCTCAACATCAAGGACTAAACCAAATCACAGCTTCCCTCGTCCCCACCCTGCCCATTTCCCCCTTCCCTCCCCCTCCCCCTCTTTTTCCTCTTCCCCCACCCCCCTTTCCTCTCACTGTCTAGAATCTCTCTCACTTCCTTCCCCCATCCACCTTTTTCCAACCAGCAGTGAACTGTTCTCAAGACAAGCGGATATTATTCAACAGCCAGAAAACTGCACTTGTGACTGCTGCTATCTTCAGTTGCTTTGAAGACTCTACGAGTCGAAGTACACAACTTCTCCTCTCCCCAGTGGGTTCAAAGTTTTTTCCTCTCGTGTTTTGTATCCTGTTTTGAAAGAACCCAGGCAGTCAAACTTGTTTATGTACCCCATGTCCTTACCTTACTGTGATTCCAGCGTGTCTTTTCCTCCATGACAGAACAACATGGAACAGATCAAATCTCACTCCAGCCATTAAAAAAAAAAAGCTCTGTCTCAGTCTCTGTCTGTCTCAGCCTCTGTCTGTCTCTGTCTCTCTTGCTCTCTCTCGCTCTTTGTGTGTTCGGTGGTAACGGTCAGTGAGTTTTTGAAAGACCGTGTGTGTGTGTGTGTGTGTGTGTGTGTGTGACTTGGTTTAAATCTCTCCTTACGAACGGCGAAAGAGACGACGTTAACAGCGTTTCACCCCAATTACCATCATCAAAATATCGCAAGCGGAAGGCTCTTTACTGAAGACGTGAATGTTGACAAAGAATACCACAATTCTGACGACGGAAGCGAAAGGTTGGGTCATTCAGACACCCACTGGACATCCGAGGGGTCTGTGTAGAGGAGAAGAGAGGACTGGCCGTACTGAGTGAGTTAAATTAACCAGTTCCAAGTTGTTTTCCTAGTTTTTGTGGGGGGTTTTTCTTAATTGTTTTGATAATATTTACTTTTATCAGCTGTTTTCAGTTTGTGTTCTTCCGTTCAATACCCTTGATGCTGCTACTTAGAACTGTAATCCCCTTAGCGTAAGGCCTGTAGATAAGCCTATGCTTTTTTTTAAGTGTCTGAAGCGACTCTGTTCTGTGCATGTGGTCTTTTTTTTATATGTGATTTTCTTTTTCACCTGGAGGGTTGGATATTAAAAAAGTAATAAATGTGTTCATTTTGTTGCACACGTATTTTTTCGCCCAGATTTTGGATGAACAAACATATATATATATATATATATGTGTGTGTGTGTGTGTGTGTGTGTGTGTGTGTGTGTGTGTGTGTAAGAATAAATGAATAAACGTTTTTTCGCTACCCTGCTATGCATGTGTTTATTTTGCTGTGTGCGATTTGTTTTTTCGGGGTTTTTTTCCTTGGAGGTAAATGAATAACTAAACAAAGGTCGGTCCACTACCCTCTTGAAATAACGTTCGTTTTCTTTTAGTTTCTTTTCGCAACTTTGTCTCTTTCGCTTCGTCTGCTCCCCACTTGACGGAAAATTCTTCTCGTTTTGTTTCGTTTCATTCCATCTCTGTCTCTCTGTCTGTCTCTCTCTGTGTCTCTCTGTCTCTGTCTCTCTCTGCCTCTGTCTCTGTCTGTCTGTTTCTCTCTCTCTCTCTCTCTCTCTCTCTCTCTTTCTCTCTCTCTCTCTCTTCCAGTACTGTAAACTTGAAATAGATTTTTTTTTTTTCGATCCAGCCTCCCTCCTCTCCCTCTGTCTCTGTCTCTGTCTCTGCCTGTGTCTCTGTCTCTGTCTCTGCCTGTGTCTCTGTCTCTGTCTCTGCCTGTGTCTCTGTCTGTCTGTCTCGTCTCTCTCTCTCTCTCTCTCCCTCTCTCTCTCTCTCCTCCCCCTCCTCTCTCTCTGTCCCTCTCCTTCCCTATTTCTCTCTCTCTTTCTCTCCCTCTCTCTCTCCTTCTCTCTTTCTCTCTCTCCTTCCCTCTCTCTCCTTCCCTCCCTCCCTCCCTCTCTCTCTCTCTCTCTCTCTCTCTCTCTCTCTCTCTCTCTCTACCCTCGTGAAATAAAATTTCGTTTCGTTTCGTTTCGTTTCTCTCTCTCTCTCTCTCTCTCTCTCTCTCTCTCTCTGCTCGTTCATTTCCTTCTTAAGACAAAAATTCAATTCGTTCCGTTTTGCTTCATTTTGTTTCTTTTCGTCTCTCTGTTTCTCTCCTCCCCTCTCTCTCTCTCTCTCTCTCTCTCTCTCTCTCTCTCTCTCTCTCTCTCTCTCTCTCAATCTCATCATGTGTCTTAGAGAAATAGCTTCTTCGTAAAATGAATATAATTGTTTTTTTATTATATGCATTTATGCTTGTTTGATTATGTTGTTTTATTGAGTTGCACAGTGTTCATGTTAACTCACTCAGTACGGCCAGTCCTCTCTTCTCTACACAGACCCTTCGGATGTCCAGTGGGTGTCTGAATGACCCAACCTGCAGCTTCCGTCGTCAGAATTGTGGTATTCTTTGTCAACATTCACCTCTTCAGTATAAGAGCCTTCCACTTGCAATATTTTGATGATGGTAATTGGGGTGAAACGCTGTTAACGTCGTCTCTTTCGCCGTTCGTATGGAGAGAGTCAAAACCCCTTCACTTTTTGAGGCCCATGTTTATGTGAATAAACCATTCCGTTACGTTCTCTCATCCTGTGTGCAATGCTTTCTGTGTCAGTTCATCGCCCACGCCAGCTGCCAGGAGCACCTGATGAGCATGTGGTACGCCGGGGTCCCGTGGTTCCAGCACCAGCCCTTCACCATGAAGCTGTTCCTGCTGCCTCTGGGCATCGTCTTCATCCCCGTCACCGCCATCATCTACGTCTTCCTGCCCTACTCCAGGGTGTGTGTGGGGGGCGTGGGGGTGGTGGAAGGGGGGGATATTGGTGTGGGTTGGGAAAGTGTGTGTGTGGAGGTGGAATGTGGTTGGAGGTGTGTATGTGTGTGGGTGTGTGGGTGGGTATCGTCTTCATCTCCAATCACCGCCATCATCTTCATCTTTCTGTCCTTCTTCAGGGTATGTGAGTGTGGGTGGAGACTTGGGAGGCAGGGGGGGATATGGTTGTAGATGTGTATGTGTGTAGCTATGTAGGTGTGTGGGTGGATATCGTCTTCATCCCAATCACTGCTATCATCTATGTCTTCCTGCCCTACTCCAGGGTATGTGGTGTGTGTGTGGGGGGGGAGTGTGTGTGGAAGGAGGAGGGGGGGGGCGAGGGGGTTGTAGGTGTTTATGTGGATGGGTGTGTGGGTGTGTGAGTGTGCGAATGGGTATCGTCTTCATCCCAATCACCGCCATCGTCTTCATCTTTCTGCCCTTCTCCAGGGTATGTGGTGTGGGTGGGGAAGTGTATGTGGGGGAGGGCCGGGGTGAGGGTGGCGATGGGGTTGTAGGTGTTTATGTGTGTGGGTGTGTGGGTGGGTATCGTCGTCATCTCCAATCACCGCCATCATCTTCATGTTTCTGCCCTTCTCCAGGGGTGTGGGTTGGGGACTGGGAGGCGAATTGGGGGCTTGAAGGGGGAGGCGAGGATACGGTTGTAGGTGCGTATGTGCGTAGGTATGTAGGTGTGTGTGTGTGTGTGTTTGGGTGAGTGGATGTGTAGGTGGGTATCGTCTTCATCCCAGTCACCGACATCATCTGTGTCTTCCTGCTCTACTACAGGGTATGTGGGTGTGGGAGCGGAAGTGGAGGGGTGGAGGTGAGGCGTTTGTAGGTATGTGTGAAGAGGGGGTGGTGGAGGGTGTGTGTGTGAGTTTGTAGGTGTGTGGGTGGGTTTTGTCTGCATCTCCAATCACCGCCATCATCAGTGTCTCCCTGCCCTACTCCGGGGTGTGTGGGTATGTCTGGGCATTTGGGGGAGGGGGGATGTGGATGGGTAGGAAAAACAAATAAAACTGCACGCAGAAAAAATACCCCCCAAAAAAACATGGGTGGCGCTGTTGTGTAGCGACGCGCTCTCCCTGGGGAGAGCAGCCCGAATTTCACACAGAGAAATCTGTTGTGATAAAGAGAAATACAAATACAAATGTAAATGTAGGTGTGCGTGTTGGTTGTGAGTGGATTGGCATTGTCTTCATCCCCAATCATCGCCATCATCTACGTCCTTCTCCCCTACTCAAGCGAATGTGGGTGTGGGTGTGGGTGGGGAAGTGGGCAGGGGAGGGATGATGTGGTTGTAGGTGTGTGTGTGTGTGGGTGTGTGGTTGGGTATCGTCTTCATCCCAATCACCGCTATCATCTTTGTTCTACTACATGGTATATGGGTGTGGGAGGGGTGGGGGTAAGGGGGTTGTAGGTGTGTGTGTG